>STHB01005053.1:0-30216 GCA_018908115.1 Anopheles rivulorum | reverse complement strand
GAAACCCTCGAAACCCAGGCGCCCGTTTCCAGCCTTTGTTGCCGGCCGCTTGACCGCTTGACCGCGGTCGAATCACCCCCTAGTTTGGGTGGTGCATCAAAAATGCATCATCCGAACCATCAGCCGACCCTAGCAAGGGTCCGCCGGTGCTTTTTGTTTTTCTCGCATCTCCCGGCACGGTATCGATTATTTGCGATAAATCAATCAGTCGCAGTGCCGGAACCGGGTGAATGCGTGCGGAACGAAAACCCTTCACACCGGCCATCGGCCGGTAAGCTGACCGCACGCTGACCGCACGGTTGTGCACAGCCGTGGAAACTCGAAAAGGGACCGAAAAGGTAATTAAATTAAAACCATCGACCAGGTCCGGCTGAAATCACGGACCGGCGGTATCACTCGAGAGTGTCCCATGAGAAAAGAAGGAGCCGCTTTTGCCGAAGATATGACCGACACATCGACTGATCAAGGACACTTTTGCTAGGGACACACACACACACAAATCAGCGTAGCCACACGTGGCTGTGCGTCGCGTGGGATGCGGAATCGCCTTAACAAGCCCGTAATTACCGCGTGTAATTACAAACGCTTCGTGCGCGTGAAGGTGTGTACACTTTGCCAGATGGGTTGGCCTTGGCCGAAAGCCACTTTCACACGCTGCATGGACGAAAGAATGGCAAATAGAAAGGAAGTTAAAGAAGGGGCGTCGGCTATTGGATTTATTGGTGATTTACAAGCATGCAATCCGCATAATAGCACTGGAATAAGCTGTCAGAATTGCAATAAAGACTATTTATGCTTTCAATTGCATAACTTGCGGAGCTTTGTTTTATAGCGTTATTTTCAATGTGATAATAATACAGAAAAATACGAACTCCTAGAAGGCATTTAAAATCAATGTACTACAAAGAGGAAGGCAAGCTTGTAACGTGAATTACACGAAAAAGAGTAGATTAACAAAAAACAAGCTCCTAAAGGTATGCAATGCACCTATCAAAACGGAGTAATAGGATGCAGGTTCCGAGCAGCAGCTTGTACGCTGTTCTTTGTGTGCCTTTGTCGCCGCAAAAGAGCCTTCAAGGTGTATGTAAACGGTACGGACAAGCCTTAACCGGGCAGAAGGTTCGAACCGGCCAGCCGGTAGCCAATTGAAATTAGCATTGCAAATCTCGTCAGGAACTTGCACTAGCAGTCAATTGCAGTTGTCGACGTGGCTATTGTCTGTGCAATGCGGCTAAGGCAATAGTGGACTGCCTTCCCCGCCCGTGTTCGAAGGATAGTGCACCACACCGGACAACTTTCAACCTCCCTTGCACCACGCTCACCCACCCCCACCGGCCTGTTGCTCATTTGCTTATGGTAGGTGCACTGGTTCACGCACTCATAGCAACGAGCATCGTTGATTTAAATATAAAATAATTTCGAATTTATTTTATGGATTAAAATGGGCGGACGAGATGGTGATTTTCCAAACGGGCGCTATAAATTTTACTACCATCACCAAACGCAAACCCCCGCGCGGGCCCCGATTGTAATCAGGTGATGACAGGATGTCGGTGTAAGGCTGCGTGGGACGGGTACCCGAGTCCATCAAATGCAATTGCAATTGCATCTCGTTGTTTTCACATTTCCGAGTGTGAGGAAGGGTGGTAGGATTGAAAGGGGTGCAAGGGAGGACGGTAGTTTGAATGGGTTGTTCTATGTAAATTATTTGCCCATTCATTTTAATACACCGGCGCTGGACACCGGGATGCATTCGCGTATTATTTCGCAATGAGTCACGCACGCTAGCACAAATCTACGCATCTCTCTCTCTCTATCTCTCTCTCTCTCTCTCTTTCTCTCTCTCTCGGGGTTTTGGGTGGTGCAGGGGCATGAGCAACTGGATTTGTTAACATGGGGACAGGAAAGAGTAATATGTAAATCGGTTATTTTAACAAAAACGCACTTCCAATTGTGTCCCCTGGAAGGTAGGCAAAACCGACGTGCACCGTGGCCGCAATCCGGACCCGAATTGCATGTGAGGGGGATCACGATGGGTTTACTTTTCTAATCTGTTTCGCACCCAGTTTCCCCACCCACACCCCTCCCCCCACACCATGGCACCAGAATTAAATGGGACAGTGCAGCAAATAGTTCGCCTCCCCCCCCCCTCCCTCACACCCCCCTCCCCCGCCCGGCAGGCACGGTTTTTTTGCCAGTTGCTGGAAAATAGCGGAACAGAAGCAACCGGGCTGGTTGCTGTCATAACAATTACGGCTGCCAGCTTAATGCACTCAACCACAGCCGAAACGTCTCACACATTTATTTGCCATTTTACTACCATCCCCCGTCCTCTGTTCTCTCCCCTTTTTCTCATCCTCGACACGTGGTAAATGATGGTTGCAACATGGAGGTTCACTTTTTTGTGCTTCTGGCTATGGTTCGTGGTAGCTCGGTAGCAGCTCATTAGCCGTGTGGGAAAAGTTTGTGCTTCATTATGCATTTGTGCGTTGCGATGATGGGCGGCAGTCGTCACCGGTCCATCTCGACCCATTTGCACTGGACACATGTCGGACAATAAATCTCGTTGTTTTTTTTTTTCTCCACCACCGACCAAATGTGTATTGTGTGTTCCCGGCGGTGGTGGTCGTTAATAATTAATCGGATGAAATGTATATTGATTCTTTTTTTTTTTCTTCCCTGTTGCCCCAATGTCGAATGTCAAATGGTCGAAAGTCGGTGGAACAGGTTATTGCGAAGGAGCGCACTTTATGGTTGCTGAATAGTTAACCGCCAGTCAGTCAGACAACGAGGCATCGCCGTTTGCTGCTTCTGCAATGCATCATCGATCATGCGGTGGGAGAAACAGGCGAATATTGTTTGCCACCTTCACAGTCCGGTCAATATTTTTCGTTTGTTATGCTTCCACAGAATATCGCGCACACAAACAGGGAACGATCGTAAAACAAGGCACGATTCGTTCCTTTTAACAACCGTCTTCGATGCGATGAATGCGTAACGCTGTGAAAACAGCGCTAAACTCTCGCCCTCCTACTCCATCGTCCGTGACAGCCGGATTGCATACGCTGCGGGCGCCTCAGCAACCAAAGCGCTGCGTGTTTGGTAAATAATGTTTTAACTGTGTGTGCGCTTGGTTTTTTTTCACTAAAGATTTTTATGACATTTCTGTCGCCTGCAACTGGCACTTGTCCCGAACGCTTGCATGTCGTAACCGGGACGTATGCGATCGTAAAAAAAAGGAGAAAGAAAGACAAAAATACATCCAACAAACCAGAAACTTTGGTCGGTGCGTTTTGCGACGCATTCGTGGCGCTTGCCAAGACGCTGGGTGAGCGATAAAACTTTGCATCCCCGCAAAGGAAAGACAGAAAAACAACCTTCAAATCAAAATATTGAACATAATAGCTCTGGGTGGAAGTATCTTTTCGTAGACGGCGCTACCATTTGCCGCTACTGCCAGCTAATGCTGCTTAGCATTCGTCGGTTCTTCCTTTCTCGCCTGCAAACTGCATCCTTAGCCGGGTGCGCCTGCATTCGGGGAGGTTGGGAGGTTGTTGTTTTAGGCTATTATTTTCCACTCTGGGGGGAAATTTTCCCACTAAACCGTTGAATGGAAATCCTTGAGCGTGCGCGCGCGCGTGTGTGTGTGTGTCCTTGTTCCGATCGGTGGATCCTTCGGTCGGTGTCCTTCCGGTACGGGCGTCTCAAGTGGCTTTCGCTGTCATAAACTCACCGCCCTTTGTTTATGTTCCTTCCCACTCGTTCGTTCTTTTTCCTTTCCCATCGGCAGCTCAATCGTAGTGTCCTTCAAGGAGTAAAGGACACATATACGAACATCCCGAGAGCGCTCCAAAAAACAAAAACACACAAAAAAACGGAAAGTAAAAAACAAACTATAAACGAGTTAGAAAATATTCAACCGCTTCGAGGAAATGCTATGTCACCATCGGTTCCATCGCTGCCATCGGTGGTGCATAAAGAACAGGCGACCCGTATGAAAACTTGATTTTCATATCCCGAACAAACCGTCGCACACAGCGACACAACGACTCTGGGTGTTGAGGTTGTCAATATTTTTACTACCCCTTTTAAAAAAAAAAAACAAAAACCCGTTGTCACTAAGGGTTGCCCGGTACGTTACAGCGAGACGATGCAAAGAGTCGTCCTTGTGAGCGCGCCAAGCACAAAAGCATAATTCAAAAATCAATGGAAATAGTATTATTGTTTCGGCGGTCGTCTGACCGTCTCGCTATCGACTGACCATCCCTTCCACTCATGCACTCATTCATCCACCCCCACAAAGCACCCCTAGTTGTGTGTGTGTCTCTTTGGGTTTTTTTTCGGTCATTTTATTTGCTTTTCGTAAACGGAAGTAAAGCAGCAAGCTCCCAACTCCTCACCACCATAGCATTGTTTGGACGTCGTGTATTTGCTTGCCACCGAACAAATGGTGCTCACAAAATGCATAATTTAATCAGAAGGATAAATTTCCTTCCCTTAACCGTTCCAGCGGGAAAATCAGTAAGGAAAAAACATCAATAAGTGTTATGATTCGCGTGTGCCGTTGAAAGCACCCCGGTCGGGGAAACGGGGAAAGGGTCCAAGGAAGGGAAGGAAACGTTTCGTAGTATAAATAAAGGCGATCAAACAAGCTTGACCAGCGAACCAGCTTGTGCTTGAGGACAGGTTGGCTAGACGCAGCTGGAATTTGCTGGAAATCGTACTCGCTTTGCTAAGCGAGGCAACAATGCGAAACAAGCACATCCGAGGACATAGATTAAGCGGGAGAGGGTGCGGTTGGGAGGAGAATAAGGGGTGGTAAGAAAAACTTATGAAATATGGGACGGACGAGACGGAGTCGGAGCGGGAGGGGATGACGAAAGGAAGAGGGTGGATAATCGAATTTCGATGGAGAACTTTCTCGTTCGATTACGGCTACGACAATGAAATGAAGTGCACCGGCAGTATGCTGTGTGTGTATTGAAAGACACAATCCATTCACACATCCACGGGAAAACAAGGACACAAACCGTCCTCCCAAGGTGTGGGAACTAAAAGCAAAGCAAAATCGGTAACAGTGTATACATGCGGGCAAAGAAAATCAAATGGTGGCCAATGGAGTTGAGCAGGCGAAACGTGTCGCAAGCAGTCATATCCGACCGAACGTTCAATGGAATTGCAATTGTGAGTTTTGAACGGTGCACGTTTGCGACTGTTTATATTGCACTCATTTTTCGCACGGGAAAACAGATTTCCATCGTATCGATGTTTATCGGTGTGAAGAGCGAATGTATTAATTTTGGGCACATTAGTTTCTTTCTTCTTGTTTCATTTTATTCTCAATAAAAAACTTTTTTAGTTTAAAAATCCCTAAAACTCGTAAAAATATTCTAAACATCATCGGAAAGATGATTAATCCGTTCGAATTGAGTTTCGAATTGCATACATTAAGGCGTTTACACATTTTTCCTAGCAGCGGGCGATTAATAGTGATAAGCGCCTAAAGTTATACTAGCTGCGAAACAAAACAGGAGACCACCTTGTGTTGGTACAATGAATTGCATACATGTAGGCGTACAGAAGTAAAACAGCTCCCCTATGAGCGATAAAGTACTTGAGAAAATTCTGATAGTAGTCATAACTATATTTTCCCTCCTTTTTCCTTGTTAGAATGAATCGAACGACAGCATTACATAGCATCTTGAGCCAATTGTTTCCTTGCCATCCCGTAGCTAGCCTGTAGCGCCTGCCGATGGCGTCAGTCAGATGGACGACACATAAATTAGGTCGCCATTTCCGGTGTGCATCCATTCCCCATGCGTCACTAAAAACCCACCCACGGGATAAATCTTTTCAACAGCTTCTGCATCTTTGTTCGCATCGCTTTCTCGTGCTGTGCTGGGTGTGGGAAGGAATTAAGGTCAAGCGGAAACCGAATTTCACACAACCATTACTGACCGGGCCGGGTTTGTGGTGATTTTGGGGACGCGAGCCACCCGGTCGCCGTGTCTTTGTTCATGGCCAGGCTGGTTGGGCACCCGTTTCGACGGTGAAGCAATAAATAATTGAATTAGATTCACGTCGGTGACCGTTCGAAGCGTTAAACGGCAATCGGCGGCAGTTGAATGAATGCCGCAAGGCCGCCGGCATCGGCAAACAACGGATGCGACAACAGCTCTCAGGCTTCAGTTTTCGGGTGGACAATTTGCCCAGACCAAAGCAAGGACTGGGACGCGCCAACCAAGCTGGAGCCAACGGTTTTCGGTGTGACCTAAGACGCCCGATTGCCGTAAACCACTTACGGTTACCCTTTCCCACCCACGGCATTGTGACAAAGCGACATGCACGGAAAAACTAAGGACGAGCTCTGAGAGCAACTTTTCCTTTGTCGACAGCGAATGCGATTGCATACGCTGCAGGCGCATCGATGTGCGGTGCACACAAGTTGCTGCTGCAGCCAAGCTGTCGCTCGTGCAACCGCCAGCACGGGAAGGAATAGTTTAATGAGTTGGAATGAGATGCTCAATGCCGAACTATTCCTTCCGCTGCAGGAACGCGTCCGCAAAGTTAAGGAAGTCATAAAACCCAAGATCGAATTATGGGATAACAGTCAGCCCGGCGGCGAGCGCGGTTGGAATTGAATTTTAGAAGTCACACAAACTGCGCATTCGTTTAGTGCAAATTAGAACCGGCAGTCGTTGGTCGCGCGAGAAAGTTTCGTGCACTTCTAAGCACAGTTCTGGCTGGGCGGCCAAAAAAAAATAAAAGCAACACTGTACCATTCACACCAGCCCATCCAGCCGTCTGGCGTCACGTGAAAAAAAAAGCGCTGGAAAAGCCAATCGAACCGTAACCTACCGAGCGTTGACCGCTACCTAGTTGTGTTTGTTTTTTCTTCTGCGCCCGAGCACCAAACCAAACAAAAGCCATCGACGAAGATTTATCGTGCAGCGTCAGTGGATGAGCGTTTGGTGCGGGCGATATTTTTTGTTGCTGTGTGTTGTTGCTGTTTGCAGTTTTTTGTGTGTTTTGTTTTGAATGAGCATAGCATTTTACATTGCTTTGTTCCCAGGATCCATAAACAAAATTGCACTTGCCAAAGCGTCCATCAAGGGTAACAGCCAAGCGACCGGAAGAGAAAGCAGCTGAAGGAGAGTATACATTTGCAGCAAAAAGGCATCCCAAGCAAGCGGTGCAAATAGAAACGTATTAAAAAAGAAACCAAGATGGAAAACAGACGTGATGATAACGTGAAAAACTAACCAACTACAGCAGCGCCAAACACGCTCGCATACCCCAAACGGTTTGTGGTGCGATGAGATTTCACTTTTTTCCCCTCAATTTGTTACACGAACACATTAGATTGGGTGTTTCGAACGGTTGAAATAGAAGAGAAAAGCTATGAAAGTAATACTGATTGCATAACTTTAGGCGACTCCTGTGCAGATGCAGTTGTCTACGCCTGAAGGTATGCATTCAGTGTTTAAAATAATAATTTCTCAAGCAGGAAATGTTATTTTAAATGATTTTCAAACTCTTTTCATTCCGAATGACTCACTTTAGTCAAACAGGAAGGATGTAATGTGTTGCTCCTGCAGGTATGCAATTTAAGTTGCAAAAATAATGACTCCACCAGTATATCGTGGATCTTGTTTGGAAAATTATAATAGCGTTACCTTACGACAAGCATAACATTTACATTAATCCTGACGATAAAATTCGCCGTAACGTATGCAACCCGCATACCATATTCGTTTCTTAAGCAAATGCTTTATAATTTTCTGAATGTAGCTTTGTTAAATTGCGTTACTTTTAACATTTTAAATGTTTTACAATTTTTTGTTAAATGTATTTGATGTCATCTATCAAACTCGCAGCAACACCCAATAGTAACTGGACGAAGGTGCAACAAAAAAAAAAACTCACCCAAATTAAGGAATCATGTATTAAGCGAGCGCACGAATGCGAACGTGGTATTTACGTTACTCTCTTTTTTCTTATCCAGCCACCAAACCGGATCGTCGCTTGTTGACTGCAAAATATTTTCATGTGTTGCAGCACCGGGCGATGACGAAGCCATACTTCTGCTATTTATCATGCTCAAAATGGCACAAGTTGGCGAGCTGCAGTATCTAGCTGCAGGAAAGGAGGGACGGAAAGAAGGGTTGAAAGGGTGGTGCGGAGGGAGGGGGGAGGAGGAGGAAGATGCTTGGAAAAAGTTGCTGTTTATAGTTTTCCCCAGATAAAACTGCATTTTCCATTCCTTTTTTTCGCATTCTGCTGTGTAATCAAATTATCGCAGCGAAGAAGGATGAACGTTGTAATAAGCAAACATAAAAAAATCAAGCACACTGCACTTGCCTTGTGACACACTTTAAGGATAAACGGTTTCACTAACAGCGTTTGACAGAAAGGGATTATATCTGGAAGCGGGTGGATGAGTGAGTGGCTGCAAGGGAAGTGAAAAAAGGGTTGTGTTTTGTTAATTTTCAAGTTAATCCATTCCATTACGTCCATTGATTGTTGATCGGTTGGAACGCTTTTGCTGCAAGTAGCAGTGGTGTGAGATTACACCAAACAAAAAGGGGGAAATTTAGACGCCACAGCAGCAACAAAAGCAGGTTCAAACTGCCAGCCAGCGAAAGCAAGGCGGAAAAACGTTTCGCCGTATTTTCGCGCGATCATGGTGTGGAAAATTTTAATCAACATTCGCTTGACGCTCGAAGCAACGCCGAAAGTGTAGACCGTGCCGTGATGATGATGCCAGCCGTCTCGCGACCTTTATTAATCATGTAGCGGTGAAGATGATTACACAAGTTTTTACAGCTTTTTTATCGTGCCTCCGTTCGCAGCATTAGTTTTTGTCCCAACTGGTGGTGGCGTTACTGTGAGTGCCGACATCCGCTGGAACGAAGCGTAAGGGTTATGTTTGAGCGTTCCGGACAAAGCCAAACCTCGCCATCGTTCGTGCGGGTCAGGAAAATTGTCCCTCCTGACCTGAAAGTGTCACAGCCGAGCTCATAAACGTGCCCACCAGCAGCACACACATTGTCCACCGAATGGAGTTACTCATAAAATAATTAAAATTATGAATTTTACAACACTCTCTCACGACCACGACACTCACGACACCGGGCAGGGGATAAAGCAATAGTCCACTAATGCTTCAACCCCGCATCGGTAGTGACTCCTTTTTTTTGTATCTCTATTGTTGCTCCCATATGCGTGACGATTAAGTTGGAGTAGTAAAAACGAGTAACGCTGTCGACTACAATTGTGTACAACGGAATTGCCTCCACGTCTAGTGCGTATTACAGCGACACGGTATTCCGTGTTGGTATGGGACATCGTAACGCATTTATCAACCCCACGCATACACACACACACACCAGCCGAAAAAGGGGTATAAAATTTTAAATTTAATTAAATTTTATTAAAATGTGCATGTGTGGTGGCTTGGCTCCTAAGCAGTGAATATCCATTACAGTGTGTCGGGAGTATGGACGAGTTGACATTGCTAGTGACGCCTGGTGAGTGAAAATTAATTCTGTCCTGAAAGTAGTCTGTGTGCGTGTGGTTAGGTTTGCATGTAAGTTGTTGCAATCTGCGAAACCGTTTACGAATAGGGCGCAAAACCTTTCCTTCCACGGTTGCGGTTAGCGCATGGACGTGATGCCGATTGCATAGATGTAGGCGAAATAGAGATTTCGAGCAAGAAATTATATAAATGAAATCTTCTAAATGGTTTTCCGAGAGGATTTGAGTAACATTCTGCTGAGTGTGTAGCTCTTTTTCCCTTAAAAAGAGCTATAAATATAAATACAGCTAAAAAGCTTAAAAAGCATTCATATTTCTCGTTCAACCTAATGGTAGTCGCACTCTGCGCGTTGAGAGTGACGTGTGATGCCGAGCGTCAGGATGCAACAGGATGTGCTGGCGGACAGTTTGTCGCATTTGCTCGTTAAATCATTATGATGCCAGCAGCAGGCCTGCCCGGGGAGTCCCCCATCAACTAGACGGGGGACCGAGGTGGTCGAAATTGTCTCCGTACGGTGCTGTGGTCGCGATTATTACCAATCGGCATAACTATAAATTTGCTCCGAATGTAGTTTGCGATGGAGAAAGAGCAGAACGCTTTACGTTAGCAATGTTGCCAACACTTGTCTGCTCCTTGTGCCGATCGGTATACGTAATCTTCACGCCGTATCGACAACTCACCCCTTTCGGTTTTTGCGTTTAGGGATGTTTGCGGTGACGATTTGCACCCAAGGTGGGGTAAGGACGGAGCGCGGGAAGAGGGTGGAGGGGAGGAGATTAGGAATTAACTGTGAAAAATCTGTTCCGACCACGCCGGCGGGTGAACCGGGCAGACACTGCCAAACATTATCGTAAAAATCGTCAAAATATGGTTGAAACAGGGATTTGGATGTCCTTCCAGGAGATGAGTTTTCGGGATGGGTTACGAGTCCCTCGCCACGAAATAAAGACCGGGGCGAAACTGCACCAGCCATGCACGGCTTTTTTGCTGTGCACACGTACTGCAGAAGCGTCGCAAAACCCCTAATCAGACCGGCAGACGAGTCGAGACGAGCGTTAAATTCGACGATCAATTCACCGCAGCTGGGTTATGGGGTACACCGCACACGTGGGTGGGGTTTGGGCGAGCAAATCTACGCACTGCGAGCTGCGGCGAGTGGATCATAAATGTTTGGCAAATTGAATCCAGAAGCCCGTCCATTTGTGGGTTTGCCCGCCGAGAAGGAAACGGTAGCGGGGTCCGGGGTCGTAAAAGTGAATCGTCATCCACGGTGGTTTGGGATTGTTTTTTGGAGGTGTGTTTGTGTGGCCCGGAAGACGAATAAAACCCTCTAATCCACGGAATCGTCCGACACGCATCCGACACTGTGGTTGACTTCTTCGCAATGCCACCGTCCGGCGTATCCCACACGGAACAAGGGGTTTATTCGGGCAATGGTCTAGCGCCTGTGTGTAAGTGTGCGTCCTGTTTGCGAAACATAAAAGGGTTTTTTTCCGAATCGAACGCGGAAATTTTAGCCAAATTGGATTGTCACTTTTCGGGCTGGAAAGGGCTCAACGTATCGAGCGTTTTCCGATCACTTGCATACATCGCAGGCGCATAATTTGTTCAGAGATTAATGAGGCTTTGCGGGGCGTTTGGTTTTATTTTCTGTGGTTGGTGATGATTTTATTTTGTTGTTGTTCGCCCTCTGTCGGTTCGCCACAGAGCCACAGAAATGGTTGCGCATACTCTGGAGACTAATAAGTTCGCACACTTAATGGGCTACGGTTTGGCAATCGTAAACCTGTCGGGCTGGCAACACTTCCTTGCCTACCGGGCAGCTGCATTAGACCAAACGGGTAAGATTTGTTCACCAACGTCAGCTGCGTCTCTGTCGCAAAACGGTTTTTAGCGAGCATCCAAGCAGGTCATCCGCGTTGTAAAAAAAAGATCCCATTCAGCGTGGTGATTGAACCCAAGTGTCCTTCAGCTGCAGCGGAACGTATTGCACAATGGCACCACAAACACACACACACACACACCCCTTATCGTTTGGCACAATTGTTTTGTCAACCGAAGTTTCGAATGCACCTGGTGGGTATGGTTGCTGGGACAGGTAAAATTATGGCACGGCGAAGCGTACGATTTGCATACGCTAAGGCGCAAGTCACCCTACAACGCAAGGGGTTCGTCACGTACGGGCGTCTTAAGGTTTCGGCCAGGTGTTTCCGATGCGAACCGTAACGGTTAGCACTATTTTTTTTTAATCGCTTTGTTTCGAATCTTCCGAACAACGAACTGACTGTGCTGTGTGCAACTACAGCTGCCGGTTCCGGGAAGCCAACGATTTAATAAGGCAGGTCAGTGTATGCAAATGAATTGGAGTGTAGCATTTTTTGCTGTGCATTCCTTCCAGTGCACTAACAGTGGTAGTGTGCTGATCAGATACTCCATAATTCCTTCGTCTGAGACGGGATTGACTTTACGCTACAATGCGATACAGCGTTGGAGGGCTAGTTGTTTGGACAACGCAACACTAAGCTGTACGTGCGCGCCCGAAAGGTAGACTATCCGTACAGCACACACCCACACACACACACACACACCGTGCAACCGTTGGTAGTGGTGGAACGGTTGAAGGGGAATGTAAATAAATGTCACTTGCAGGAAACCAATATCCGATGTGCACATACGTGTACGCATACGCATTTTAGCAGATTTCGTGCCAGTGGCTGGAAGGTAGGGTGGATGGGAGGAGGATGTGCGTTCTGGTTACAATTATCCCCACAGCCCGGGCACGTCACTTAATTGCCATCCGCTTGCAGCGTATCCTCACCGTAAGGATACGGTTTTAACAGTGCTGACACACAGTCAAGTGCAGAAAACAGAGACAATTGTTTGTTAATAGCTAATTGCATACATTTAGGCGTTTTCGTCCTTTACAAACACTGTTGATTTGCATTTCTTTCGCTGAAGTTGTAGCTTCAGTTATACCACTTATTGCAACGAGGATACTGCTCAGCTGTCTTTGTGTGTCATATAACGCCTGAATGTATGCAAAAGCGATTTTTAAAAACACTATTCAACGAAGCGACGTTGAAACTATGGATTCTTTTGCATATCTTGAGGCGTTTACGAGTCAAGAGTAGCAGCAAAATTTCGTCACCCACTGTGCAAAGGGTTGCGGGCCTTTGTTTGCTTCACTGTTAGTCATCGGTTGGCCACAATGCGGTCGTGTGGAAACATCGGTATTGTATCGAATTTTGTGGGTGAAACGAAAGGAGGGAGTGAAGAGAGGAAGGAAGCGGGAAGGATTGACGCTGCCTTTACATAACCACCTGACTGATCGGCAAGATAGTGGAGAATTGCATCCGCACACACACGCACACACACACATGCTCCGCTCTCGGACTCCCCCCCTTCCCGCTCCAAATCCCCTCTTTCTCCGTTGGGTAAATCGAATCCAATGCTTGTTTTCAATCCCGATAGAAGGAAACCCTTCCGCTCTCCTTCCTCACCACCACGCCTGCTGGTCGTGTCAGCTTTGTAATGGTATCACCGGATGCATTTCCCTGCAAGACAATTCCCCTTTTATGGCGGGATTGAGAAGGAGCGGAGGCACATCAGGGGAACGTACGCACCTCCGCAAGATTGCAAATGGATATCCACAGAAACGCATCACGCGAGCGCCTGGTCCCCTGTGCGTGTGTGTTGACAAAGAAACATTCAATTACATCACCGAGCGCTTCAACGATTAACGCACACACGGTGTACGCAACGCCGGCAAATAGCGATGGTTTGATCCGCTCCCCACACTTCCCTCCCTTTCCTTCCTAACCTTCAACCCACCCCAAATTCCCTTTCATCCCTTGCCGTAGTCGGTGCTGTGTGCGTTCTTTGTGTCGTTCACACTTTCCCTCTCACTCTCGTACTATTTTTCTCTCACCCTTGCCATCCCACCCTACCATCCTCTCTCCCCCTCCCTTCCCGCCCCCACCACACCTTCACCTTCACTCCTCTACTTCTTTCCACCAGTATAGAACGTCTTTAGGGGTTGAGAGATCCCTTCCCGTGCAAAGGACAATGGTCGGTGTGCAGCATCGTGTGGGCCCCAGGGTGTGTGTGGCTGATGGGTGGTTGCGGGTTGCGGTGTGCAGTAAGCCTTGTTGCATCTCGCATTCAACAAGAGCGGATTCAGGTGAATGCCCTCGTAAAAGTGAGCATTTGCATAAAACTCTGCACGACCCGCGTGGCATCCCATCCCGTGGAGTCGTCCGCTACCGTTAAACGATGCACTTTTCCCTGCAGCTAGGGGAGTCCGAAGTAGCTCGTTGTATGTGTGTGTGTGTGTGTGTGAGGAATATCTACGAGATGCTTCTTTGTTCGTGCGTGCGAGCGCAGTTGTAGCCGTGCCTAAAATGCTCTGCAAAACCCGGCACTGACCTATCGCGTATGTGTGCGTAGATTCGCCCCTAGCAGGTATGCAAACTTTACGACGACGTTCGGCTCGTTAGGGTGCATTTCGGCACTAAAGCGGCCTTCTTTTCCAGCTTCTTGAGATTACGCACTGTTCGCCGTCCCGTTGCATAGGTCCGATTCGTGCCATTCGCCAGGTGTGAGATGCTGCGTGTGTAAAATGGGTAAATAGGACATTAATTGTTCTGTAACGGATCCGTAATCAACACCTTGCATCAGCGAACGAGGCGGAGCGCAGAGAGAGAGAGAGAGAGAGAGAGAGAGAGAGAGAAGAAAAAAAAACGAAAACCAACCGGAAGCGGAATACCGTTCCGGTTGCTGGGCTCGTCACACAATCGTCCGGTGTGACGGAGCATCGGGCACATTGAAATGTCTAGGGGAATACGCATCTCTTCACTGACATCATAAGGAACGGGACCGTACGACCTGGCATCTTGTCACCATATTTTTTTTTTTCATTTGTTCCGTGTCCCTGGCAACCCCACAGCCGTTGCCTTTAAGGTGATGGCATTTTAATGTACTGCATGGTGGATTTTTTTTTGTGTTCTCGTCAGAACAAACACAGTGTCACCAACAAAGGCCCGGGGGCAGATCGAATGCATATGCAAAGAAACCGTCGAACGGGTAGCGCCTGCAAGGTAGGCCGCGCGCATAGCAACCGACGCGAAGTGCAGCACTCGCAGGGGTTGCACACAATGAGCCGAGCAGAAATAGTTTTGTTTGAAATAAAAAAGAAGGTGAACGCGCACTCGTTAGCGAATGCAGATGCCACAGCATGGGGAGGTCGGGCAATAATTTATCACCCTGCGTACTACACGGCGTGCTGTGACAGCATGTTGCGATAAAGGCCAACAAGAAAAAATGAAACAGCAAACGCGACAGAAAGCGTATTAAATCTAATCCAGCTAATCGGTTTAAAATTAGTGGTTGGTCGGTTATCGGCTTCCTTCTGGTAGTGCTTTGATCGCGGAACCGCGAGTTAGAGGGGTTTGAATGCCTTTCGGTGGCTGGATTTGGATTTTGTTGGGTTGTGCACTATCGTACCCGCGAAGCGTTTCATATACGTTGCGGTTCCCTGTATGCCTTTAATGTGTGAGCTTTAACTCAAATTTTCCCTGAGCCCAGCAAGACAGAAAGTGAAGAAAGGCAAATGAAAAGGCTTTTAAATTATTCATAAGTTGAAAATGTTTATTGAAATAAAAACCGCAAACTAGAACGGGAGTTGCTTGCTAAACTACCAGAAGGCCATTAATATGTGTCATCCAGGGCACAGAAGGCTTCCTCCACCCAAACAGGGTATCGGGTAGGCAATAAATAAAAATCAAGGTAGTGGATCAATTTGCACACGGCTCAAAACCCTTCGATAACATGCTTTGCCAATTGTTCAGCAACATTGTGTAGGTGTGGGGGAAGGGGGGTGGGAGGGGGGGGGGGTGTAAGGGAAATAGGAGCGAAAGAACATGAGTGGATTGCACAAAATGTTGTGTGTCCGCGCTAATGCCGTTTCGAATGTCCAGCGGACCAAGGACTGGTCACGCTTAGCATCCTCCGTAATATATGTAGAATAAAATCCAATTTCCCTAATCGACTCAAAACCAATAAATCATTTTTTTTTCACTCCCACCCCCCGAAGCGGGCAGAGAAAAGTACCACGAGGGAGAGGAGTGAGAGCGGGTGAGGGGAGAAGTAGGAGGAGGTGGGGGAAAAAATTAGCCAGCGCATTATGTGCGTTTCGCGTTACCCATGTACGATGTACGTTTTGCCAAATTCGATAAGCGAGCAAATCAATTCCCCTTGCTGGCGAGCCCATTCGTGCACGTATCCGGTTGTGCCCCCGAATTTTAAACCCTTTTTTTTGCCTGTTGTTGGCTGGCAAATAAAATAGAAGAAAAACACCACGAATCCTATTCGCTGACCCGACCGCAAACCGTTGTCTAAGAAGTTTTGCTCTCGGTAGCGAAAACTGCGCCTGAATGGTAGGCAGCGCGCAGTACACCCGTGGCCGTAAAACCGATAAATCACTTTTCGCGCGCGGGCCAACCACAGAAAAAGGAAAAACGAAAAAGAAAACAAAACATCCACCCGAGGGGGAGGGAGGGTGAAGGGAGGTTTCTTATTCTTCTTCTACTTGCATCCATCCATCCGGTCATCCATCTGTCGTGGTGGACATACGGGCCGAAAACCCATTCAGATGTAAATTCCTTATCGATTATAAATGGATTAAAGACGAACCTAATGGAGTGGCGACCGGGGTTTTATTCCGTTCTATTTCGGTGACAATCTTTACGTATGATTTATCTGTTCTCCCCCCCCCCCCTCCACCCCCCGGTGCGTGCGTGTGTGTGATGGAGTTTTTTTTCTAAGAAATGTTCACTCTGCCCGAGCAGTGGTTGTGGTCTACAGAAAGGCTCAAGCTTGCTCCGGAATGGGACGTCGATCCGTACAAGCAAAAATCCAAAAATGCGGAAACAAACGAACAACCACACAGAAAAAGAAAGAGAGAAGAGGTGAGCGAGAGAGAGAGAGAGTATCGCACAAAAATAACAAGATATGTCCGGTCCCGGAGGAGCACGGATCATGAATAATCATTCTACGGGGTTGATTGTATGATTTATTGCGCTTCTGCATCCGGTCCTGTTGGATGGCTTGCCTGGATCTGGCAAACTTCCACTATCTTAATCGAGTCCGACACCGTGCGGCACTGGTCTAGTACGGACGCCGGATGGACTTGACCGGCTGTAGCGCTGTGTCGGGACAGGAACTTTAGTGCCGCATCATGCAGAGTGGACTTGCTTAGTGGCCGGCACCGATACAGATTTTTCGCCTCTGGTTCTCTGTCCCCTGACCGTAGCACGGTCAGGATTAGCCGTGGCGAGTCCCGTCGCCTCTTGACACTTTGGTTTAATTCGTTTGCGCGCTTAAGCCCAAAAGCTCCCACTCACTCGGTGTTGTGACAGTGTGCGCCCTCCTAATCCCTCGACCAGGGAGACGGTGTGGCTGGTGGTTAGGATGATGATGCTCTACGTAAGGGACCAATCATCCCGCTGCGCCCTGGGGGATGCACGTGCAGTGGTAGGCAGCAGAAAGGCAAGGGAGAAGTAGAGCAGGAAGAAGAAAAAAAAGCATTAATTTGCTGTGAAGCCGAGTGAAGTCGACGTCCAGGGAGTCAGCAGGAAGCTGCAGCTTGTTCGCATCCAGCACTAGCAGCAATTATTTCCGATGACGCTACAGAATCCGCCCGAATATATCCGGCACCCCATTGCCGGCGCATTCCGCGTATTAAGTGGCAACCCGGCGGCATGAATGCGAAAGTGCGATCACAATAAATAACCATTGCGCGAACGATTTGCCTGTCGGGTGTGGGTTTGGTTTTCTAATGCTCTTGCCGCGAATCAACGCATCATTCGTCACGGATGTCCCGGTGTCGTCAGCGACCCTGTCACACGTGTGCCGACAGGCATCCGTCAGTCAGCTAGCTACAGAAGCAGGAAAGGACAAACACATCCCAAATTAACATATCCACACGCCCCGACGGGACCGTGACCGGGCGCGGGTCCCGGTTACGCATCTGGGCGAATTACATCGCACACTGCCAGCCGATCGATTGATTCCACGCGGTTGCATCTGCATATACCGTCACAGGGGCGCACTATAAATTACAATTTACCCGATTCGCCGCGGAAGATAAAACAAAATTTATATTTATTAATCCCGATATCATTATCGGCGAACATCTCGTGTGTGTGTGTGCCGGCCGGCCGCACCATTACACGCATCGGTAGAGGGTCAATTGCCGCATTGTCAATGGCTTTGTGCGAAGGAACGTTCCACACCCGGCCCGGGGCTGGGTGTAATTGAAAAGAGAGCGATATTAATTTCGGACCATCAATGTCCACTGTACTGGTGGCCTTGCGCGCCTTTCTCATGGGCCGTAGAATGTACCCGTGTCGCCCTGGACGGTAGGGTGAAAGTGTGAGCACCCTTCTCGGTCGCGCAAAGAAAAGCAGCCGAGAGTTCAATTGCTTGCGTAAACATTGATTTATCACACCGATGAGCAATGGGAAAGGTCAGCAGGACGTTAGAGCCGTCACGAGCCGTGCGTTACGCGCCACGAACTCGGCGGCTACCGGTGCGATCGGGCTGATATGTACATCGGGAACAGGTTAAACACCAGCCATTAGGAAGGTCAACGTTTGCCGTACTGTGTTGCTGCCGATGGAACCACGCCAGCGCTTTGTGCGGTATTACCGAACGCCCGCAATGTAGGCAAACAGTGCAGCAATTCGGCGCTGTTAAGCGCGCCTGAACGTGTGTGCGTGTGTTCATTGATACGATGATTAAAAATGCATTACCAGCCGGGGCGGGTGAGATAAGATATTGCTTGCTTACTTACGACAGATAGGTACCCTAAGGTGAAAGACCGCTAAAAGACAAAAATGACGAAAAAAAAACATTATGTATAAAGCAGAAATACGAAAAACGAGCTAAAGGACTATCACTATTTTTATTAAAGTTATGAAAATGTTTGCATTTTTTAGCAAATTATAAACAATAATACGCAATATTTTATGTTACGCTTGAAAAACGAATAGTAAAGGCGATTATTTTGTGCAACAAATTGCCTAACTTCAGGCGCACCGTACCGCCCGAAGGTATGCAGCTCACATCTCATAATCTCCTTATTGTGCCGTCTTTTTTTCATCTTACATCGAGGCAGTGCGCCGGTAACTCCAACCACCGGTTGCGCAAACCCCCTCCCTCCTCTTCCCACTCCCCTTTCCCCTCTCCATCGCTATCGCTACTATCAGCCGTCAGCACATTGTTGTGGTTTTGTTTAATTAAGCCACCGGACTGGCTGGGCCACAGGTAGAAGGAAAAGCCGACCGAGCTCACCGTACCGTGCGGCAAAACCACAAACCAGCCAGCCATCGTCACCAGCGTGCGTCAACGGCGCTGTTTGATGTGCCCTATCGCGTAGTTCTGCACCCGTCTGCTTAGCTATGCCGAAGGTAATTGTTGATTAATGAGCCGGAACACGTGCGTTTTCTTCTGCCACAAAGCGTGCTGCTACCCCGTTCGGCATGCGACGGGAAGGATTTATTGTTTGTATAGTAGGTATGAATATGTGCCTGTGTGTGTGTGTGTGTGTGCTTCATATCTTGCTGTAACGATATTGAACAATCAGATACCGGTTCAATACGTTATGGCATCTTAGGTATCTCCTCAACGCTCTCTATTCTAAGAGGGCTTTGCAACAATGTCTTCTTGTCCTACATAATAAGATGTATGTCTTCTTTAATAATTCTCACGTTAGTAAGGTGGGGACAGGGTAGAGATATGGAAAAGGAGGAGAAAAGAAGGGGTGTGTGTGAGTACGTTCTTAACCGCAGTCTTACGGGAGACCGTTGCGCCATCGACAAGATCGATGGTTAGTTTGAACCATTTCGTATTCATTGAGTGAACACACTAATGAATTATTGATAACTACCTTATCATGGTGCTTCCGGCCATCCATGGGCCTTGCCTGGACCTATCGGGTCAGTTTGATTTGTTTCCGCCAGACCATTTGCCATCAAGAAGGTGATAGTGTTTTCTTTTCATTTCTTATTCTGTCTGACATTCCCATTGAGGAAAAAGGGATGATAGCTGAGCACACCGCACAGGTTAAGCGCTGGCAAGTTTTGACCAGTTGGCCCCAGGAGAATGATTTAAAATCTAATAGATCTTCGTCGAATGTTATGCCTTTATCCCGTGCCCTACGTGAGGATGGTTTGTTTCTTTTTGTGTTCTATATTACACACCACAAACCAGGGGGGTGTTGCAATAGTCTTACATCAAAGCGGATAATAATCCACCTTCTGATGTCTTGGTCAGTCCCTTTTAAGTCGAAACCGATACGATTCAGCATACGTTTCAGGGGATTTGGAACTTCCTCTCGTTTTCTCTCTCTATTGCCATTACTGCATCGTGTTTCCCTAAGAGAAGAATAAAGGTGAGTCTACTGTTTTACTTAATATATCTCAACTTCCTTCCGAGACGATTTATAGACGCGACCGTACGCGCTATTTATCCTTCCGGGCGCGGGTTCGCAATTCGTTCAACACCCATCCAGCCAGGGGACCGGCCGGGCTGATAAATTTGACCACAGGGAATAAAGACCTATATCATTCGCACGGAACAAATAAAAACGGGCTCAAGTATGTTACCTAAACCGGCAAGATGTTTTATTTATTTCCTTGCGCACCAACCACAACGGTCGATCATCGATTGTGCATTTTTTGTTTTGTTTTGCTGGCAGAGAACTTTATTATTATTTTGCTGCTGCTGATGCTGCTGATACAAGAAAAACAAAATTCGCCTATGATCATGTACTAAACGATTCCCTTTTATTTTTATTGTCACTTTGAACGCAGTAGAGGGAACTTCCTTTGCTTTTGGGGGAGTTTTGTCGTTGGTATGGAAGAGTAAGCAGTGAACCCCTTGGTTTGGTTGGCAGAATCAGCTCGTTTCGTGTGCGATCATTATCGTGCCGCCTTAGCCTCAGCTTGCTAACGCAAAGAAGGAACGTACAAAAACAAAAAAAGGGACACAAATCAACGCAACGCCTGGGACGGTGGCTGATGTGACTGGGCGAATGATAATTTAATGCGCTTTCGATAAAGTCAAATAGGTTAAATTATGATCGATTTATTATTGCTGATAGTGGCGGCGTTTGCTGGTTTGCTGATTTATTGCACCTACGTGTGGCTCGAACACTCGGGCAAATGCTTCGCTCAATAAACATTGGCACGATAATACATACCTGCCGAAAACTGATTGTCTGGACTGGAGGATGGAAAGATTCCCGCGCACAACCTTACAAGCACGACCAAACACATACAGTAAGCTAAAGAGCGTGTTTGTGCAACCGGTTGCATACATGTAGGCTCATAATAAAAAAGTGTCCCAGTGTTATGTTGGAGAGAATGTTTTCACGCCGAATGCCGTACGAATAAAAATGTTTCCTACCGTAATTTCTTCTTCTTGATGGTGAAAGAAAAAATAAAGAAGGCAAAATATTATTGACAAGCTGCGTGTGCGAGCGAACCGTTCTAATGGTTATAAATTTAAGGATAAGGATACTTTAGGCACTCGAAGCGGGGCGACTTGTAGTCATGCGAGTAAGGCAAGCGTGTAAGTGAGCGTAAAGTGCATTTTCTGCATCCTTCGTAGCATATTATCATCCGGTGAATGTTTCATCCATCCTCACCATCCCGCACAACGTTGATTGAAAAGATCCGTTCGGCTAGTTACGGGTAATAGGGTAAAAGGTTTGCGAAGGAGCAACAACAAAAAAAAAAAAAAAAACCACCCACACACAACCCCCTACTCGTCGGATGCAAATTAATTTCTGTGTTCGCTTCATCTCATCCCTTCAATGTTTGGAGGATGGGTTGGCGCGATAGGATTTCTTCCTTCGATTCAATTAAATAACAGGCAGGCGAAGGAAGAATGATCGGGAGTGAAAAAGGGTTTGTGCGGTGTGTAACACATCCTGTTAATCTCCTTCTTTATGCCGTATTCCATTGTGCGGATGCACTCGACGTGCACGTCCAGGCGCTTCGGTACGGATGCTTCGCCGATCATTCCATGAATGGGACGGGAATGGTTGGAGCACTTGTACCTTTTGCTGGTGGGAAGAAGCAGAAAAAATACCTAGCTCAAACGCGATAGAAATGGAAACGTTCGCGTACGGTTAATCGTTCAATGACACTGCCGATAATCGGTTTACGAGCGATATTATATGGAAATGAATTGATCGTTGAGCGCTCTCCAGACAAGTTTTTTCCCTCTCTCTTTCTCTCTCTTTCTCTCTTTCGCTCAGGTGGTTTAAGGGATGAGATGGCGAGGGGGTTAGTGGGTGTTGCTTGAGGGTGGTAGTTTTTCAAGGATCAAGGGAAGAAAAATGCTTTTCAGCTCGAGTTGTACGGACACGAGTAGATAAGTAATGGGCAGTAGTACGAAGTTTACTGATAGAGGGCGCCACCGGCGGGGCAAGTGTCCTTAGCGAGTGGCAGCAAATTCGAACATTGTTAAGTGCGGATCGTTCAACGAGATGGCTGCAGTTATTAATTTGGATTGGAACTTCTTTTCTTTTTCCGAATACCGTGCGATTCTTCTTCTCGGTACGCTGTGTGATATGAAAAAAAAAAATGGAAGCTTGTAGGGAAGGAAGTTTATCAGGTTCACCTTCGGTGACGGTGGGTCAAACATTCCACCCGATAGTGTAGAAATTATACATCGTCCTCTCACGTGCATTGGGATCGCGAGTCGCAAGGGAACGCTGGTCCGCGTGTTCCAGGCATGACAGTCGGAACATCTGTCAAAACAATCGCTCACCGACTTTGACGTAATTGGTGCGGTGAAGCGTGAAATCGGGTACCTACCGAGATCCCGTACGATATGATAGGTATATCACGGGTGTTTGTGGGTGTAAGAGAAGGTGGAAAAGCCAGGAAAGTTTCACCGGCTGACGGGCAGAGGTCAAAATTTGGTGAAAGGAAAAGTTGGTATTGGAAAATTGGAAACGTCATGTGTAGCGCTAGTGAGATGGGCTCGCACGTGGGCTCGCATATTAAGGGGGAGTTTTTTTTAGAGTTGTTGCTGTTGTTACTTTGGACACGCCACTACTGGTTGCGCGTATCATTAAATACCGCATCGACGGCACGCGAACACCAGTTTTATTTTTGCCATCGATGGCTCTATTTCGAGCCGATGCCACCGGAACAGATGCACCGAAGACCTGCTGCAAACCTTTTGGACGCGTGGTAGGCACCGGAAAGGCTCATTTACCGAGGGAGGAGGAAGGTTTTTTGAAACGTACTGACAGCTCACAGATGTTACCATTTTGTGTTTCGACTCCACTGTAAGGTGCTGTTTGACGTAGACTCGTCGAAAAAGAGGCCTACAGAAGTGGGATCTGACAGATTGGGAAAAGGAGACTGGTGCATCTAAACCGCAACCGATATTAGTCTTTCCCTTTTCCCTCCTACTACCTCAAACTCCTCTCCCCCCCCCCCCCACCACCACCACCACCACCATCCACAAACGCCCCCATATCGAACCCATATGTACCCTGCGGATCGGTATCAAATTTATCGCCATTAGCGTGTGCGAGTCATGTTTACACATAAAATTTTATGTGCAATTGTTTTAGCAAACCGACTGAACGGTTAACTGGTGCGCTAATGATGGCCGGTGATTAGGGCGCAGTGACATTCCTCCCAACCTGGACGCCGCAGTGGAAAGCATCGTTAGGCCATGTGGAGTACTATTTACGATAATTAGTAGCACTTGCCATTTGGGAGTGGATGTGTGTGTGTGTGTTTGTATATTAATTATTATTGCTGTGCGACGGTAGATTTTATCGAGCAAAAAGGTTTCGAGTGCATTCGAGAGGAATAAAATGGGTTTATGAATGGAGTTGCTGCTGTTTTTATTTGCAAATAATTTATTTTATTACCTATTGAAGTGATATATTTATTGAGTGCTTTCTCGCGTATAAGATCATTCTTGGCTGTATGTTACCTTTCTTTCCAGCACTCCCGATTCTCCTTTGAGACGACAAATAAACCGTAAGCGAATGACGACATAAGCTATTGTGCGCGCATCGGATTGCGTTCGTTAAGCGGCGCAACATTACGCTTGATACAAGTGAGCGTTGCGCAACACTACGCAAGGTTTTCAATCGCACAACATCGGCCGCTGCGACAAACAAACGGTAGCAGGCTGCAACCATATGGGCTGGCAGCATAAAATTAAATGCTTCCCATGCTGCGGCATAGGTAGCGCTCGGAAAAAGTGGGAGTGTCTTAAGAGCCGGTCTGTGATGAGAAAAAAGAAAAACAAAACAGGGTAGGAAAAACGGGATAAGCAGCAGCCAGCACTGCTGCACAGCACCACGTGGATTGGCTGGAATGGAGAGCACTGTTTTTCCCCGATATTTCCTTTTGCCGTGTTTTGTGTGTGTTTTTTTTTTGTTCGTTAATATTTCTTCTCCTTTTTCTGTTGCTGGCTTGATTGGCGGTGGTTTCGCGATTCGCGATTGGATGCCGTATGTCGTGTGGCTGTGGGTTTATGTGTGCGGTTGTACCGCTTGGTGGATGAGTCATCGCGACGCGTAGCCGGACTTGCGAACGGGGTCGATTGGGGGATAGCATGGGGTGGGGGTTGCTCGAGAGGGTGGCTTGGAAAGGGTGAGTTGCAATGCTCTCTGCCTTTCCTATCTTGATTGTCCGTGGCGTTGTCATTGTAACTAGAGAAAATATGTTGTCGGCTATATGTGGCACTTTGCTCTCGATGCTTTGTTTTCGTATTCGATTCCACATCATCAGCACATTCCGGTCCACTTGAAGCTTGGGTGTTGAGTTTCTCGTCGACCGTCTGGTTAGTGTCACGCACGGAAAATCTTTTTTTATATGAATATTTACGAAGCCGATCGAGTACCACTTCATAAACAAATTGTGCCCACATCATAACCACTTGTAGCGGTGTGATTTATGCGTTGCGATCTGTGCCTTTGCTCGGTGGTAATAAATTTTCCAACAAAAACAGGCCCAATCACTTACCAGCCATGCACATGGGGCTGATGCGGTTACGTATGAAATTTAATCCTTTTCCAGCGCAGTGTTGTTACGCTGTTGTTACGGGTTTGAAAGAAACTATCAAAGAAAAAATGCTTAGATGGTGAAACAAATTTTTAACCAACAGCAAAATAAACTAAACAAAGAGCAATAAATCAACCACCGCAGGGCGTGTGGACACTGATACTCGGCACCAGTACAGTCAGAAGTGTTCGAAGCACCCAAATCGGATTGCCCACTGTTTGTGTTGATTGGGCCGTGTGGCATTCGTCACGTAAGGCGATAATTGTTGCGCCCATCCGTGCTTTCCATTGCCAAGCGGTGGAAGCAAAAAAAAACACAACACAACTCAGCAAACAGTTTTATGGGCGCGTGTTAGCAGCAAATCCCAGCATTGTGGGAGTGAAAATTAGTGAAAAGAAAGTGCATGGGTGGGTGCAACAGGGGAGGGTTGGAAAAGTCGGTGGACAGCAAATGTAAGCTGTAACTTTTATTTTCGACACAGCGGCAAAATAAACAACTTCTTTTGCAGGAAAACGCAAAGCTTTTCCTTTCAACAGCCGAAGCGTTTATTTTCTTGGCCGAGAAGGCGAAGCGAAAACTGCGATAGCGAAAGGATAAACAAACAAGTCCACGCCACGTGGACATCACTCTGCTTGAGCGGGTAACGGTTGCACGTGTCACGCCTCACAGCCTCCCCACGTACCGCTTCCATGCTACGCTAGCAACTGTCCATGTCCATGTATGAGGTGAGTGCGTGTTGGGAAAATGTGATTAATTTCCCATCGCTTGACGAACGCCACCGCACCGTCGGAAGTTAATCGTTTGCCCAACAGTTCTTGGGCTGCTGTCTCGTGCATCATTATTTGCATGTTAATTCGATGGCAAAACATACGGATTACTGTTGCGTTGGTGCCTTCCTTCATGCACGGGAGAGCGTGCGTGTGCGGTGTGGTTGACACGGTTGACTTCCAGCATCTCGCACCGTGGTGTTTTCGTTTCGGATTCGGTTTCGGGATGTTTGATGTTGTGTTCTGTCATCTTTCTTGCACAGAGGGGGAATGCATCTTTGTTTTTTTTTTGTGTTTCCTATCCACTGAGTGACTGACTGAGTGTGAGTTTTCTTTTTGATGATTTTTCCAGCTCGAACTTTGAACATCATTCTTCTTCTTCGGGACGAACGGGCATTTATCCGCCTAAAAATAGCCAACAACACCTTTTCCTAACCCCTTCTGCTTCATTACAAGCTCAAGAGGCTCATTAGAAACTCGAGTTTGGTACAACTACTCCATCAAACTGCGCGTTCGAGCAATTGTTTTCCAAATCCAGAAACGATGACACATTGCTTTATGCCATCCCCAGATGAAAAACTCGCCCATAGTAGGCACCTAATACATCAAGTTCAATTAAGTGTGCCAGCAGGGTGTTTTGGCGTGTGAGCGAAAGAGAGAAATGGTTGAAGGATACAAATTACTATTGGCAATATTTCTCAATTTCTTGGCGGTTGTCTTTTAAGTTGTGGCTCTCAATTTTTTTTTTCGTGTTTCCATTTCAATTCGAGAGTTGCCGTGCTATATCGTCAATGTTGAAACAGGCTCGACCGGAGGATTTTGCTCCTTGGTAAAGTTCCGCAAGAGCGTTATTACTGATGACCTCCGGAAGAAGTTGCCCTGGGAAGAGGTCTTTGAATATCATTTTTGGATCTTTCAGAATTAGAATACGCGTATGAGTGCACGCTCCAGATGAGATTTAGGCACCAATTCTATCGTGTGATGAAACTCCATCCATTAAAAATAAAATTCCAATTCTCTCCAATATTGAACATAATTATCAGACCATCTTTACGATATTACACCAAACAAACTGCTACAGCATTTTGAAGCGATTAAACAATTTCCGTATTTTAAATCTTAGGTTCCTTGCGAACGACAGTAAATCATCATGTTTTGCTCCCGGTTCCAGTCGGTTCTGGGAGTCGGGGTATTATTTCGTACCTATCGTATAATTTTCCTAATCGAAATCAACATACCGAAGCGTGTAGGATGCTCCTTCCATTTTAATCCTTATTAATTACCTAAGCACTCGCAAACACGTCACAGCCTAAAAAGCTGTACACTCGGGCGAAAGTGCAAACAATCGCTAACCGTACACCTTCAACCTTGTGCTCCGGTCTCCGGGCCACGGTTCTTATGAGAGTGGGATGGTAAGAAGGAGGAGATGGTGGCTAGGTTAAGGCTAGAAAAAGGTTCTCTATTTTTGGCCTCGCATCACTCAATAAATTAATTAGTGCCGAACAGTAAATCTACCAACGTTTCTGCTGCTGCTGTTGCTGCTATTGCTGCTACTCCTGGGTGTCGTCGTACGGTGATTCCCCTTGGTTTCATTTTCCGATTTTATTACCACACGGTATGGTACGGTACAAGAAACAAGAAGAACAGCAGCGCAGCGGAAGTAGAATGGTAAATGACTTAGTGCGCGACTTATCGCCGGAGCTCAAATTGAAATTAACATGATAATTCATCGTTCGGTTCGGGCACGCCGCCGTATCTCGGCCAACACCTACAGCCGCCGGTCGGTCCGAACAGTGCGGTAGCGAACTCCAGCGAGTCTCCCCCTTCTTCTTCTTCTTCGGGGCCCATTAATCACGCACCGAGCGACGATTCGTTATCCTGTTGATGTAATTCTTATTTTTTCCTCTTCTCTCTCTCGGTTCGACATCCGATGAGGTTTTGGTTACCGTGGAGCTGTGGCAAGTTTTTGGGATTTCGGCTCTTGGCACACGTCATTAACGATAGCGGAGGACTGTCAGCCAGCCAGCCAGCCAGGGAGAGAGAGATCAACGATCACGATCCTGACAGGAAGGACTGTGTTGTTGCTTCTTCGCTTAGCACGGTTTACATTCCACTGAAACAAGACAACGCGCAAGGGTGTGCGGGTGCGTTTGACTTATGGCTCCTGCCACGGTTTGCTCCGGCTGAAGGTTAATCATTTACAATCGTGCATGTGCATGCGTATGGGCAGGAAAGATGAAAAGTTATTCTAAAAAAAATAATGTTATAATACACCTCCAATACATATTCGGTAGACGTAGAGTTCCAGATTAGGTAATTGATCTATCGGGATTTGGATCTACGTTACACTGACATCTATCAAAAACTGACGAGTCGGCACCAATTCTGCTGAACATGAGCATATGTTAGTTCGTGCTGCGGCTAGATTCGATAACCACAGCCGATAATGCGCTGGATAAAGCGTTTAGGATGGTATTACGGTGCGTCTCCTACCTAATCCAACCTTTTTTATTTCAATTCTACTCAAATTCTACTCAAATTCTTACCGAAAAACTAACGAGATATGACCAAGAATACTGAGAATACTTTATGGTCTTGTCGTTGCTTGAAATATTAGCAGATCGCTCTATCGCTCTGCGTTGGAGAAATCCTGAAATACTTGAGAATGGTCTACGGAGAATCGTTTCCGGAATTAATCGCAGCAACATTTATTACTCATGAATCTGTTTGGGCAATATGATGTCAATAGAATAAAGCTCGAGTAGGCGCTAGATCTAGAAGTCAAGTTATCTTGAAGGGAATTCTGAAGAGGAAGACAATTAAGAAAATTGTTCTCTTCCATTAGAGTAGAATTCTTTGACGAGGATAGGGAGATTCGAAAGATCTTCTTATTCTGGAGAAGATTTGTCATCGTACGAGACACCATCCACTCTTCGCACAATTGCTTGTTCTTGTTGCAACCTCAGAAGTTATCGATAGCTTATGTTAAGAGCATCTCACTAGTTCCTGTGGAAGCTATAAAAGACCTGTTGCAAAAGTAACAATATAAAATAAATGCACTTAATTCGTGCAATGTCCCTAAGTAAATGATCCCTATATCTGTTCCAAGGAATTAGAAGGAACAAGTAATGGATATTGTTTCGTCAAACTTTTAACACCTTCTCTCCTCGGTGACTGATATAAAAAATCAGCAATTGACACGAACTTCCGCCCGTATCACATCAAACAGCACACCAAACCATCTGTAACACCCTTCACGTGGCTTAGCGCGAGTCAATGGTGGCAGAGATTCATCAAAACGTTGCGTGACTTCCACCGATTCCCAGACAGGCTACAGGGATTACACGGCTGCTGCGGGTCGCGCATGTTAATGTCCGTCGGTGGTCCAATCGCACCCAGCGACACAACGCCAAGTTAAAATAAAAACAACACACTAAGCCGCTCATGAGCCGCGTGTCAAACAGATGAATTTTAAAACGCCCGTCCATGGCCATGGCATGGTTTTAAAGTTTACACGTAAGATTAGCGATGTTTGCGCGATGTTCGGGCCAAAAACGGATGCGAAAGTGTGTCTTCCGGGTTTTGATTTTGGTGCCGGCGGCCGTTGGGCGTGTGCCTTTTGCCGTGATGGAACACCGGACGGATTGTAAAATAAAAAGGATTGTAAACAGGAAGACGCACGTTCGGGCGATGCATGCTTTTCGGGGTCGCGCGCAATTGACCGGTTGATGGCAAAACAATGGCGGACGTGCACGTGCACACCCGCATTGTGCCGAGTGCACATTGGGCACCAAAAAGGGTTTCATTGTGCCAGCCGGAAAGATACCGTTGTCGTTTGTGTTTGTGGGCGATTTTCATTGGGCGGAAGTATTAACGTACACCGAGGATGAAAAGAGTTGAAAGTGAAGCAAGCCTACGAGTTGCTGGTATCACTGTCAGCGGGGCTACCCATCCCCAGTAAAGCCTCAGTTTCAAATCGTTAATGTGACGCAAAACGTATAATTCGAGATACTTCTCACTGGTTCGGTATTGTTTGAGCCTTCGAATGACCATTCATTACGCATCGGGCTGTCTGCTCATTCCGCCCTTTCGTAGACGATAATTATTGGGATAAATGTTTGGAAATTGACAGCAGCTTTACCAAGAGCAACACCAACTAGATCTCTAACCTCACTCGACCGTAACGATCCCGGGGGGACTGATGATTATTTAACGTTCAGCTCCATCTCATCAAGCCATCAGCTACCTGCCTGCTGGACTGGTCATCTAATCTGCTCTGAAATCTCGTATAGCTTCATGCTCGATGCTGGAAGCGTTGACTCACGCTCACGTGGAATGGAAAACCGGTACTGCGAATTAGCACGTAATGGATGCGGACCAACAGTGTTTGGAACCCTTACCGGTTCTTGTAGACCCATTGAACAACAGAGGAAACAGAAAACAGAGTCATAAAATTGGTTGAGTGTCTCAATATGCGCCTCCGGAAGTAGTGTGATGAGCCAAAATCTTGAAGGTGGGATACTTTGCTGGACACTACGCATTATTATCGATTATATCTCGTCTGGCACCACACACCAGATGTCAGCGCTGGACTTAATATACATCCAACGCAATACTCGTGCGGTTGAATGGTGAGCTTTGCGCATTACGGATTAGGAAGGTGTGTAGTGTACTTCGCTTGGAACTCTTGAGCTCCAGTTCCCACGCGCTACTCCCGTGTGCGAGGTGCATCAGGAGCCACTTCATCATAAATCCCTCCTGAATGCTTTCATGCTGCATTTGCGGGTGTATGTGGGACATCCAAAAC
>STHB01005052.1:0-16213 GCA_018908115.1 Anopheles rivulorum | reverse complement strand
GTGACATACTAAGTGTGGCTTGGTAAATGTTACACAGACACACACACGCACACCAGGAAACGAATGGCGGTGGTTCATAAACCGAATGATTAATTACCATAAAGCACCATAGCGTCAGGATCAGTTAGCCCGTATCCAATGACGAAATCAACGGGTGTAAAGACTTCAATCAGACATACACACAATGGACCACCAAAGTGACGTCGATAAGCGCGGCATCAGGGTGTTTCGTATCCTGTTCAGGTATGTTTGCCCTACTATCCCACCAAAAACAGTGTGCGCCGGAAAAGGCAAAGCGAAACAAAATAGAAAGTGCGTCATAGTCGTCGAGTGCTGTAAATCAATTCTGCCCATAATGGAAATCAGAACCGAATCCCGACCTACTCTATATAATCCTTTCTCAGAAGAAATCGGAGAAGATTTTATGCGGTTCAGGTAAGTCGGCGATCGATACGCAGTGCTGCATGCGGACCGTGGGAAAACTCAGCTGGGGGCCACTGGGAAAGCCCGTGCCCAAGCGGATCTCGACACTTCATTGCCCGTGAGGTCCATAAACGCGTGCGATCGATTGTATGTTGGGCAATATATTTTGAATACCTAGTTTGAAGCCTATTTGAGATCCAGCACAAGACAAAAAAAAGTCTCAGCGATTAGGTTGTTGTGTCGCAATGGTGGAAAAAGTATCTTTTTCCCCATTACGAAGTCTTGTACCAAAGACTTCCATAAATTGTAATGTAAGTGCTTAATGTAAGTATTCTGAATCACTACTAGGGTGATTTTTTAGACACAACTTTAGTACAGATTAAAAATTCCTATATACTTTTCCCATGCTTTTGACAACTTTTTGTTTGTCATTCGCGTTTCAAAATTCATGAAACAACGGTTACAATTTTTAAAAGTATAACTTTTTCTTGACTATTTAAAAAAAATGTATGTTACTCATTTTCTTTAAAAATATCACTTTAATGTCTCTATTTTGGCGGCAAGACCACTCGTTGTGGGGGAAAAAAACATAGAAATATCACAAAGCTCCTCCGGACACATTTTCTCCTTCATCTTGAGTTCTTCCGTTTCCGCACTATCATCTTACACGAGACCCGCCGATTAGATAACAAAGATGTGCGCGAATGGTCACGGAAACGTATTCGGAACAATGCAAGATATGTCCTGATTTTGTAAGTTTCCGGTTGTACAAACGCTCACACACAGAGGCACAACAGTTTTTTGTAACACCAAAACACACACACTGACATAATGGCAACACGCACTGATTAAAAGCATTGGATGGAACAGTACAACGACTAATGAATTCACACAGAATGGAGGACGGGATAAAAGCACGTCGCCTTCCGATTTCTTTTTCCCGGCTAGGAAAATTCAAACGATGCGTACAAACCGTCCACTGGAAGCGCCAACCAAGAACTGACGCGATTGATTCGCAATACTCCCGGCGCTAGGACGCTAGCCATCGAAACGGAGTCGAACGTCAAGCGCGAAGGATTCGTGGAACGGTGGTTTCCCAGCGGAAAAAAAGCACCATTAGACCATTGGAGAGCCAAGAGCGAACTCTGATGGAGCTGATCAAGAATTTCAACTATGCGAAAATTTCGTGAGTGAGAGTGAACGAACGTCCTTCTTTTCCCCGACATTTGGCATTCGTGCGAATGGAAAGAGAAAGCGGTATGCATGCGATGAATTAATCGGTACCGGAGTAGCGACTGTTGATCAAAAGCAGGCAAAACATTCGTAACACGCACAACCACACAGAACACACGCTGCGGTTCTAACACCATCATCATAACAACACATCAGCACGTTCTCACAATGTTCCCACGGTCTGGAAAGAGAGCTTTCGAGTCGGTTCATCGTTGGAACGTCCTTTCCGGTTGCTAGTGTGTGTGTGTGAGATGACAGCAAATGGAGACTCTATCGCGTGCCCTTCAAAACATTACACCACTACTACGCACGCTGTGTGAAAGCTTCTTCAACAAACCAACGAGAAAAAAAATGCGTATTTGCGTACAATGGCCTTTCGGTACCGCGTTGATGACCTTCAGTTTGTTGCCAAACGGCGAATCTGAAAGAGATAGTAGACAAACTATTCGTACTCCTTTTTCTCGAAGATAATATTACGCCTTGGTGCCGGTGGTTCCAGCTAATACTAACACATTTGCACTGGGGAAGTACTACATCACACCCTTGTGTAAATGCACGCAATGTCATTGACGTCATAATACATCCCTCCAACAATGGCGAGGGTGGCTATCGGCGAAGGCAGTGTTCTATACAATATCGAATAGTTTTACGAACGATTTGTCTAATTTTGTAATGTTGGTGTTCTGTAATCTGTTAACACATAACAATTATTTTAATAAATAAAAAAAAAACATAATTACTAAAAACGACCAGTGATTTCACAAACAAGCATACAAATATTGGGGACCAAAAATTTCAATATTGCCCAAAATGTTAGGAAATTAATTATAAAGCTGTAAAGTCAAATTAATTTCTTTCTTATTTCTTTTACATTCATTTATAGCAGAACAAAAGCTCTTCCTCATGAAAATAAATTACAAAAACTGTAATTGATGTAAAAAAGAAAAACATCTAATTCTCTTTGTTTCACTCTGTTTCCATCCAGTTGGTAAGCACTGTAGCGGTACAGACGCTAAACGCTTGTTTGCGAGAAAGCTTTCGATTGAGCTTTTAAATTGTTGGGAAAGCACCAATGCTTGCTGCGATGTGGAAAACTTCACACACTAGCGATGGTGGTAAACAAATAGAAGCTTTCCCGAGCAATGCCGAGTGTGGCAAAAGGCACGAAGCTTTACAAAAGTGTGCAAACACAGGACGCGCAACATGACGCAACGCAACAGGTGTCCTTCCATAGTGAAAAAGCATGAAGCTACAAGAGCTAGGGATATTTTTCAGGGACAAGCAAAAAGCATTACGAGAGACTAATAGCAAAGGTAAAATATAAAAGTTATACCCCTGAGTTTACACTTCAATTGACCTTATAATTGCATATGAAGAAGTGGTTAAATTAGGTACCCAAAAAGTCATTCATGTGTCGCTTGTTAACGTGTAAATTTGTTACAAAACTTAACTTTCCCGTGCCTTTCTATCAAAAAAGTTCCTACGTATTTTTTTTTTCAAACATCGCTAAGCAACAAACACTTCGATAGATGATGTCCTATTGGAAAAATGATTTTCTTAAGAAATCTGTTCCACGCGTTTTTTGAATACAGGAGCATAGGCAACCCCATTTTAATCACTTTTCCCTGCTCTTTACTTTCTTGTTAAACTAAATTCGACAAAAAAAAACCTTCAAACTGCTTGAACCTCCCTGCTGGAGGTTGTTGGGTACAATAATGTAGCAACGGTAACAAACGCTGAGTTTCTACCAAACAAGAAAAGTGCCTGAATGGAAAAGGACTTGCGTAATTAATTGCATCTGCGTGGAAAAGACAGCCGAATGAGCCAAAGCGAAACTTGGCGCTCGTATCTCGACCGCTCTTGATATTGTTTATTCCTAGAAAAGGCGTGGAAATGGAAGTTTTCCTGGCGCTTTGCCCACTCGAACCCAAGGAAACTACATTATTCACCTAAGATTTTCTAATTCGCAAAAGAAGAGATAAAAAAATACACACTTGCATAGAGTATGTAACAGTAGAAATGCAAAAATATCAAGCTACGACATTGATCAGTACCTAACCAAGTTGTCACATGTAATTCATCTGGATTGCATTTACTGTTCACAACGCCTGACAGTATGCAAATTTGAAATCACTATGCACTTGTTTACGTTAGCCGTGCTAGTTGATAAATGACTCAAGAAGTCCAACATCCACAGAGAATGTCTTGCCATAGTAAATATAAAAGAAGACATGTTGCATAAAGTACCTCACCGTTCTACATTAAAGGCTCTTTACGTAAGAAAATATCGTTTTCTGATACCCTTTTTCCTTGTAATTTATGAAGAAATAAACACATACACATTCAGTCACAACACACAAAGATATACCTTCGCCTCACCAGATGGCTCTGACACATCTGCATCGGGTAGATCGGCAACATTATTCTCGTGCTGTGTCAACTTCTTCCCATCATCCAACCGAAGACGGTGAATCCATTGATTGGTTCGTTGGACGTTTTTCTGTCCAGCAGATAGCAAAGATTCATTCACATCACCCTCCAATAATTCAGCCTTTCCTCCATCACCACCATCCGCCAGGGTTAAATCCTTTGCTGGAAGCTGTTGCTCCGTACGCCGCCGGATGGTGTAAAATCGAAACCGCCTTCTGCCCGAACCCGACCGTCCTGCAGGTCCAAAACCACCACCAACCGTTGATTCATCACCCCCATCACGACGCGTCCGTGCGGACGATCCCCGCGACGATGGAAGGAAAAACGATCGAACGCGATTGAGTCGACTCCCGGGAGACGACGTCGATGGTTCCAACGTCGTCTGTCCAACGTCAGACGGTGGCAAATGACGTTGGGTGTGGTGGTCCGTTGATTCGATTAAATTGTAATTCTTCGACGAGCTACCCCCAGTATCGGCCCCATTACTTCCGGGTGTCTTCTCGATGCCGAACAGCGCTCCAAGTCGATTTCCCATCGTCCGTGCCCGCAAAGGTGGGGGATTTTCAATTTAATCACTTCAGGGACCTACCGAAACGACCCAACGCAAAGTGCTAGTAAAACAGAGTTTCTACTTTTTCGGTACTGAAGCGATGAAACACGCTTTCCCGCGGGGGAATATTGAAAAACTTAAACCGAATACAGTACTTCACACATCAAACGATATCACAATCACTATTAACCAGTGAAAACTATTTCACTATTGCACGAAATGCGACAGAATTCACTCATTTCAGATGCACTTGACCAGATATGCACATGTTTACTACTGCGGAAGCTTCGGAACCATCTAAACCGCACAGACACAACGTCAATCTACACCGTTTGCTGCTGGGTATCAGTTTATCTAATAATCGATACTTTTATCTCCAATCGGTACAAACGCTCCATTTCACCGTGAAATAGTTTATCGATCCCTGGCCACCCACAAACCAAACCCCTTTTTTTCCAACAACCGAGTAGGATCGTGATTAGATAGCGAACACCCACACAATCACCATAGCATTCGTTCCCACAAATCGTACCCCAAATAGCAAACATTTGCCAAAAACTTATCCTAAAGGGCCAAACAATGTATGGCGCCCTCTAGCGTCGGGGGACAACATCGGTGTCAGATGTCACAAGGCACACAAACATTGCACGCAGAGCCAATATGCTAGATGGATTGCTGTCCAGCGTAAACAACCGGCAACGAGCAGTCCAACGATTCGTAATTCTATTTCATTGGAGATGTATGTTCGGAAGGTTGAAACTGGTCAGCGCTCCCCCATCGCGCTAAAGAGGTATTAATTTCGCATCGATTTCAAACACAGCCGCGATAACTGGGAGCCACTGCAAGGAAGCAACAGATAAGATTAGATAACGAGCTGCATTTGATTGTTTCTTTTTTAACCTCTTATGTTCAACTACACGCTATCCCCGGGTAGCATAAATGGATAACTTTTTTCCTGTTGAATCGTTACAAAGCGTTACGCAGTTGTGTTTGATTTTTAGGGTTACCTAAGACAATTTCCTGAACCACATTTACGTTATTCTTTAGTCAAGGGGAAGATTTTTAGTATGATTAAAGATCCACAAAATCAGGTTTGCCTTCACAAATTGATATAATGAAAAGGTATGCTTTTAAATCAATTAATTCTCTAACCATCTGGAATGAGAAAGATTTATTTAATGTAGAAATTGATTGTCCTTCTTAGCTACAGCTACTGGTATTTTAATTATTTCTTAAGAACATTCTAAACGTAACTATAACGTGGAACATTTATATAAAAAACAATTGTCTAAAAAAGGTAAAATGCTTCAAGAGATTTTTTAACGCGAATTATCTCTCCAGAGCTTAATTCCTCTGCAGTTATCAACCCATTATTTTCTCGCTTTTCTTTAATGATGCACAAACCAACTTGTGACAGATTCAAGAAATGAAAAAAACACGGTTAAACAGCTAACGTCTAACGTCAATCAAAACGTTCAAACGTCCGACAAAAAACATTAAATGTCAAATATTTTCCCACACGTAAACATTAAAATAAAAAAAAGAAACAAAATCTGTAAAAATACCACAAAACCTCATTAACTTAAATTAATAAGTTCAATAAACACACTTGGCAGCCGCACAATCCAGTCGTGCTTATTAACGTTCGCCTGTAATAATCCTACGCAGCCCGAACGCTTATAAAGCGCTTTTTCCCACCCACCTGGCACAATTACTGTCAGCGGCGGAAATAATAATTGGCGGTCTGGTAAAAATGTGTGGAGGAGCAAAATCTTTTACACATTATCGATTGCCCCAGCGGGATATTGTGTGACGCGGGTGTGTGGTGGATCTCATCAATGAACTTCGCCACGACTGTTGGAAACACATGACAAAAAAGCACCTTTGCCAATTCCATGAGTGGGTGTGGGCGGAGAGAGAGTGGCGGATAGGAGGGCTTGAAAGTTCGAAATTGGATTGATTATCCATCGTTAACTTTTCAATCCAGCCCACCTTTTCCACGTCCCCAAACGTTGGGCAAAGCAATGTTTTCAATGGCAAACCATCGGTTCGCGTCGACCAGAGTTCAGGGTGGAGTGTTTGGCCCGTACAAAATATGATACATTTTTAATATCTTTCCCGCTTAATATCCCACACCCGACATGATCGGTAGGACGGCGGCTTGCGAATCGACCAAAAGGCCTTAATTACCTTCGTTTACTACATCGTTACACGGGAGCAACAAAACAGGAACATGCAAAGATCGGGGATCGTCTTTCGTGCTTGCGCTCCCGAAAGCACTGTCGCAAATTAATTTTTAATAACAACTTCCCGGTAATGAATGGTTTTAACGGTGTGTTTTTTTTTTTCTAAAAGAGAATAAAGGAGAAACATAATTCACAGGATGGATAATGTGCAAAAATGCAAAAAAAAACATCCTCCAAAAACAAACTTTACGGTTTTGTTTCCTCTGGTAAAGTCCACAAACTCTGAATGAATATTTCCGCACGAGCAAAAGACTTTTCGGAACAATACCGGGCGGGTATATATGGGTGTCGCTATACAGCATCTCCGTCGAGGCGAAAGTTGTGCAAGAAACATTGTTCTAGCCTACCACCTATGGGTGTGTGTGTGTGTGGGTGATTTCCGCCTACCTACGCCACTGTCTGCCACAGCACGAAACAGACGTTCTCACCAGGACGGAAACAAGATGGAAGGATAGTTTGGTCGTCGTGCTGATGTGAAGGAAATGGCAAACAGGTAAATATAGTGTGTCGTTGCGTTGGGAAATCACTAAGCAACGTTTTATTGGCCAGCAGATTGACACTGCACGGTAAGGTTTGTTGTTCTCTTCCAACACGGAATCGGGATCGGGTTCCGTTTCTGAAATAGGATGGTTGGGTATGGGATGCAACGAAGCACATACGACCACACCTGTTACCGACACAAACAGTGGGATAAAACCATTCGGAAGGATGAAAACTAACCTCAGTTGTGAGTTTATCGATTTTATATCATTTTAAGTATAATAATACTCTAGACTTTCTTTCCATATCTAAGTCAAAATATTATGAACTTACAAAAATATATCAACATTGACAATTTTTAGCCACCTTGCTCCTGTCAACGTATCACGCCCACGAACACATCCTAGGGCTAGAAAATGTTGTTCGAGGAGACAACTTCAATATTCCTACATCCAGATGTCATCTCTGGTTCGCTTGCCATGGAATCCACACCATACACGTACCAGACGTTCCACGTTCCGAACCAAGGAAGGCACAATCGAACCCTGTTGCATTGGAAATAGTGTGACGCATTGGCCAGAAAAGAAATAGGAAAACCAACACATTGCCCTTTGCTGCCTGTTGGTGGCGTGTGGGCGCTAGAAAGCAATATGGAAACAAGTGAGCTTCGACGAACCAGGAACCCGAGCCCGACCGAAATAGACGACCGAAGCTTCACAGCGTGTTTTAGGAAGGCAACAAAAAAGTTGAATCCGCTTTTCTGTCCAAGATCAGAGATACGAACCAAGATTATTCAATCTTGTGGGAGGATGGCCACATGGTGGAGCCAACATACAAGCATACAATACAGCTTATCCTGTATTTAAGCCATTTACATTAATCATGTTTGAATGGAAAGAGTATTAAAAGCAAACTACATTACAAAACCATTTTCTGATTCATTTGCAAATCCTTATGCACAACTCTTATCGCCAAGTTAAGCTAGTTGTAAGCTAAAGCATGCTCCTGGTGAGCAAATATAGCAACAGTTCCTTTTAGCACAACATCCCCCAGCAGGACGAGGCTTGGGGATTGTCACAATAGCTACCACTAAATCACCGCGCTACGCGATCTATTATAGAATAATGCATGAACTGCTTAAAGCAGCACTTTACAACTGAAAGCTTGTGCAGAGCAAACAATATTTCTTCGGCTTGTATTGCGTGTCGAGACAATCTTTTATCTCTTTGCCACTGGAAATACTTTAAGAGCTTTGGCAAGATGTTATCAACCGCTGCTTAAGTGAACGCGCTTATCGAGCGGTAGTTAAAGACGCGGTGGTGACTTATAAAAAAAACCGAGAACAAGCATCAATTCAAGCATGGTAAAGGCTATCCCTGTCGCCAGCAAGTCGTAACGTCATCGTTCCGTCACCACCGTGTGGTTTCCCCCTTTTTTCTGGATGGTTCTAATCCACATAATGTTGAGGAAAATCTCTCCTCCCTCCTTCCACCCTAAAACCTTCCCCAAAACACGCTTTTGATGACCTCATCTACAGTGGGTACTGGCGTATAGAATCCTGCCAGAAAGGATCGTTTGTAGATAGCGCAACCTTGCAGGTACGTGTTATGGAGGATGGGATTTTTTTGTTTGTTTGCTGCTCTGCATGAGCATGAAACCGATTATCGTTTGCATTACCCACTTCGTATAGCATTTTTGTTTGTGTTCAACGTGTCAGCATAGCAAACGTTGGTCCACACGCAACAATATTGGATCTAGATTGCTACGGTTGGATACTATTTTAGTTGGAATGAATCATTACCCCGTCCATTGTGGATGCACTAAACAAGCGATTTAAAAGGAAAGCACAATCATGCTGAAATGTTTTGTATGTCTTAAAAAAACCTTCAAATATAACATACAGTATTAGACAAAACATGTGCAACTAATCATACAATATTGAAAATTTCAAAACCTCGTTATTTGAGACAAAACAGATATTTTGATAATATATAATAAAACGAATTGTGATATGATTTTAACATTCTTATACATAATTCTTCACCTATAAACTCTTCCGAAACCGGGGCGGCCCGGTGGTGTATTTGGCAAAGGCGCCAGTTTCTAACACGACCGGACCGGGTTCAAATCCCATTCGGATCGTCCCCCTGTAGCATGGTCTGACTAGCTTGCTACGTGGTAAAATTAGTCTAATACGACCATGCCGTTCTAACACAAATTAAAAAAAAACTCTTCCGAAAGTTCATATTTGTCCGAATTTGGGTGACGAAACTATGAAACGTTGTAGAGAAAACTATGTGACTCTTTATTTCAAAAAGGAAACACTTCTCAAAACGGTTGTCCAAATATCATTTTTAGGCTCAGGGATAATCTTCACAAATATTAATCAGGTCCTGGATAAACCGCATCCTATTATATTGTGTTCTTTTTTAATTGGAATCTTAAATGTTATAACTTAATGGTCAAGACTCTCTTATTTGAAAATTAACGTCATATCGACTTCATTAGAGTGCTTATCTAAAATACGAACATTGTGTCTGACGATTCTTGAATCAACGAAGCTTTTCGATCATCGATCATTCGTAAAACACATTTTCTTCTTCTTTACATTCCTAGTAGTCAATCTCAACAATCTCTCGCTATTTTGTGGACCATGTACTTGGACAACTTCCCCCACTAATGCCACTCATGCAAAGAAAGAAATTATATCCAATTTAGTAAACATTGGTAAATCTGCACTAAATTTATACTTGAAATGAATTACCAACTAAATTAGTAGTTTTAAGTGAAACGATTCTGTTCCTCTGCATTCCACGAAAAAAGTATCAAAAAACGTACCCCAAATATTTATCATACAAATAACGATTAAAAACGAGCAGACAGCAATCTTACGAGTTACACTTGTTTGGTCTGATACTGTTACACTTGGGGTCGAAAGATCAAACCGCCGTTTACTTGTTTCTTTGCACCACAAACAATATGTATCGGTCGGCGGAAGTTGTTTCTGCGTTACACACATTTCGACCATTGCTTACCGCAACAAGAACAACAACAAAAAAACACACAAACCATCAATCAGTTCTATCTCGTCTGCAGCGTGTGACGGCATTGGACAGAACTGCAATCTTGATAGTATCAAGGTCCTGATCGTTTGATTGTGCTGGGAATGGTGGCGGCGCTGAAAAGTGCACACTCTTGTAGAATTCGTTTCCGTGGGTGCAAGATTTGTTGGTGATAATAAATGGAAAGATATTAAACCGAAACATGCATTTCTCCACTTTATAGCAGCCATGCTATAAACGTTAAATAAAACGTTGAAATAAACGCAAACGTTGTATAAAACACCAGCTTATGTATGAAGATCTTTTGCTTGCACTGCCTATACAATTCCGAAGAGATAAATCTATATTTTGCACAACTAATTCACACCATTCGACAACCGTGCTACCGGAATATATGTGATCGATCACGATCATGGTTGTCGCCGATCGACAATCATCACACAGTTTAGTCCCACGGTTAGCTGGTGTGTCAGTAATCCCGTCAGAAATGCATCTTCCCATCGACAATTACGTTCACCAATAGTCGCACCACGAGGCAACACGAACCGTGAATCTCTTGTTTTCTACTTATATTTGCATACATGCAGTCAAAACTCCCCTCGTACAATCGTACAATTACATGCACAATCGTTGCGCGAGGGTAAACACCACTTCCTGCCTGTGTGCTGTGCTGTTTCGTTTCTGTCCACTCGGTCCACTCGGCGCACTGCACAACATATGCTGTCGTTGCTTGGCGACGTAATGCACAAGGTCAACTATCGGCGGAGGACAGCCACGGTACGTACACACGTACATCAGCAGCAACGGGCAGTAGCATCATTCATCATCAAACTTACCGGACCTACTTGATCGCCGTGAGATTTCGAACAAGGGTGAACTCGTAGCAATGGTAACCTTTTTTTTGTTCCTCTGCCCCAACAGTATAATGATTAATTTTGCAAAATTAAACGAGGACACAAATAAAATCATCTCGTGCTTTTTCCAGAACAAAATGTAGATATGTTTTGTTGTTTTTAATGGTGGTTGGAACTAAATGGAACAACATAAAACAATTACATCAAACATTTTAGTTCTTTGAAAGAAGATCATCTTCGCCACTTCTATGGTGGAACGGATCATCAACCAACATTCTTTAAATATCATAACGACAATCCTAACTATATCGAGGGTTAGCGTTAATATTTTGTTTAAATTAACCAAATCTTATTTGTACCAGGATATGTTTCCAGGAGTTCCAAGTATTGGTGACGGGTATGTTTAATAGAAACTGCGTTACTCATGCGACCCTTCTATGCAAATAGGTAAAATTTTAAGGATTTTCATTTCTTTATAAATAAGGTGTACAGTATTACGGTCAGGCCGGCATTCATGAATTAAAAAAAACTATTAACTCATGTATGACAACCCAAGAAATTGATATAACCACTCACAAGATTACATTGAAATAAATGCTTGTATTATGAAAACTTCTTACACGTGAAAGACTCGTAAAACAGGTGCTACAGATTTGTTTAGATTTTGGACCTTACGTGCAGAAAATGTTTATTTTTGAAAGTGATTTACGATGCAGATTTTTCCGAATCTTCCAGAGATACTTAGTTTTTCTTGGCAATTTATTGTTTTTGGGTAATGGTACTGATTTATCTGGTTCCAGCTAGATTTCTGGTTCTTGAAAAACAATTACGATAAAATATAATATATTCTAGCAGCAAACTTCGCAAAGCTTTGAGCAAATGGTCCAAAAATAAAGCATTGTTTGATTATATCAAAATAAATCACGTCTGAACAGCTATGTAGATTGTGATTCATGTAGTCAAAACTGTAACCTCGCTGCGTTGTAACACAACAAAAGAGAATGCCTAGAAACATTAAAAATATGTATAGCCAACATGTTCTGCAGAGCCTAAGTTAGCTTAGCATAGACTTAACTCTTACGTTACATCTTTAATCTGGTGAAATGCGCCAAGTATTCAATACAAATGATACAATATTTTGACATCTTAATGCAACAAATCGTCTTCAAAAGCGTATCTGTTTTGAGACATATTTATCAAAGATTATCAGTTTATCGTACTGCAAACAAAGGGAGCCATGCTGGTTACACGGAAACAAATATTATTTGTGTAATTTCAGCAATCGGCTTAATGATTGTCATTGCGTAAAAATATGCAATGATTTTATATGTCTTTAATGAATAATGTTACTTCTGGACAATTCATTTATTGAACATGATTTACTGTAATACAACTAAACAAATAATCCTCACTCAAAACGATCCTTTATCCCGATTTCCTCAAAGACTTGTCAACTTGAGTATTAGAATATTCATCATTACTATTACAAATTGCTATGATATCCGACGAATAAAGTTTAAAACTAAGAGATAGAGAAAAAAGCCACAAAATAAACTCAAATATCATGTAGAGGATCATCCCAGAATGATTTACTGCTCATAATACAAATCATACAAACAGATCTGCACGTAGCAAAGCACATTCTTTCCCAGATGCGTTATGGCAAACTAAAATACCACTTACCCGTTCCAGCTTCTGGAAGTACTGCCGCAGAAAAACGATCGGATTGTCCGGCCGGGACACGCACAGCTGCGCAATGCAGTCCTTTAGCAACCGCTGGATCCGGTGCGTCTGGATGTACGATTCACATTCCCGCAGGTGTTGCTCTTCCTCCTGTGCGTTAGACATTGTTTTGTGGGGATGGGGAACGGGCTTTTCAATTCACTCTGCACTAGTTGATACGTGATCTGATTCCACCGTGCCGTCGCTCGGATTCAGCTGGTCCCGAGAAAATCCAATCACGAACACGACGCGCACACACGCTAGCCAATAATCAATCGCACGCGAGACAGCACACCGTGTAACCCACGCGCGTCCGAATAATGATGAGCCCGTCAATTGATCACACGACGTAAGACCCTAGAGTGCCCTGCTGAAGGCTGAGTGTTCGCTGTAGGATAACGATTCCGGCTGATGATTGTTTGTGTCGGGCCACAGTTTCCGAAGCACGTTCACCACCAACGCTCGGGATTCGATTCACTGTGCTTCGACGTCTCGAGTTGATGATGATTCGCACGATGGTTGCTGCGATGGCTGGGAACTCCCGCTGGCACCGGACAGCTGTTAGTGTTCGTGGGAGTTACGTTAGATGCTGATGACGACCGCGCCTTAGATTACGGGCACCGAAGTTCAAATTCCAGCAGAACCACAGAGCGAAATCACCGATTGTCCACCGATTGTTGACGTATCGATAATTACTTGGGGCTGAAAAATGAGGACACTTGATTTGAGAGTGGGGGAACGATATGGGCAAACTGCGCTCTAGTGGTACCAAACACGGTACTGCTGCGAATAGAGTAATGCGCTTGCCACAGCTAAACGAATTTGAAACCTTTCTTCACAGCAACGTTTTCGTACGATAAAACGACTCTTACTCCACGGGGAAAACAACACTTCCACGGGAGTGGTGTCACAGTTGTGATGGCTGTACGTAGCTCCACACACAATTTTCGAAGGCGCAACGTAGCACTTTCCCACGGACAGCTTCCAGTTCACACGCAAACAACACACGGAAGGGCACGGTTTTCTGGTTGTCCAGGATTGCACTAACTGGGGATCGGATGTAGTAGGTGAGGAATTTCTAGGCTATGCAGCAAAAGACGGAAAACAATCGCACACGATTCCTGCACACTGCTGTACACACGAGATCGCAGCGAAGGGAGAACGAATGTTGTTTTTTTTCGTATGTGTGCACTTTTTCGCTGCTTGACAGTTGCTTGCTGCACTGCTGGTCGGTCACGTGGACATGCATCACGAAGCAAAAATGACATTTCAGATGTGAATGCTTGCGATGAGTTTTTGTTTCAACAATTATTAAAACAACTTAAACTTAACAAAACATTTAAACATTCCTTAATTGCGAGTAGATAAATGCATTTGTTTTGTAAGAAAGTAGATTTCTATCTAATTCCTCCTTCCATGGTAACGTTATCCTCGAAAAATGTTTCATTTCAGACACACGGCCTCGCCGTTCTAAAGATCATGAAAAAAATACATTATAAAAATAATAATTTGAACTGAACACATGCAGTTGATCAGCTAATTTTTCATTAAATACAAATAAATGTGTAAAATTCTGTAATTTTGATTTTATTCGTTTTTATTCGTAAAACATCGCATACGAGTCAACGCTTCGGCGATGTTTTATTTCTTGAGTTGCATTTATAAGGTTCTCCCTATATTCAACGTCGTTCAGCATGTGTGATATTGAGAAATGCTGAATTTTTGAATGAAAACTAATTTTTTTAAACTAATTTATCAAACGCTATCACTACTCACTACGCTACGCGGTTGAACCAGTAATAATTCATATCGCTTGAGAATGAGTGCTCTTGTCTCCATTGTGGCGGCCTGTGAAAAGTTTTACAGCATGAACCTCTTAACCACGTTCAACTTGTCTTTTGCTTACCTTTCATCTGCTTCCTTTCACGCTCGCTAGCTTCTATTCCAAAACGGATAACTTGCAGATCATGTTCAATTTCTTCCTTGTTTAACATAAAGTTTATTTTCCCCAGCACTGGCATCGCACGGGGATCGCACAGTCGTGGACGGAGTTGCCGTGGCGTTGACCATGGTACAACATTCTTACCGTTGCCGGTCAGTTGTATCGCATCGATATCGTGTCGAAGCGATTTCTTTTCTTGCTCCAGTTGAGAAATTGCGATCTTCTCGATAAATTCTTTCTCCGCAGCGGCCTTCTCACGCAAGCAGTCTCGATTGGTGCTGGCTAGCGCAGAATCTCGTTCAATTTCATTAAGCAACAACCGGTCATTACGCTCAGTTTCGAGATGTTTTGAAATCCACAAAAATGGCGGACGCTTGCCGGAATTCGCCAATTGTAACTGATGAAGTACATCGGCGTGTCGTTCTTCGCTACTTAATTGCTCCATCTCAGTTTCACTCGCATCCTTCGTCTCATCATCACTGCTACTAATCGTGGTTCTGAAATCCTGCTCCATACTGTACACTTTGTTCACCGTTCAGTGAATTTCGTACACGACTGTACCACAAACGCTTGCTTACTTCTTTGCTGGACAAAGTATTCCGGCCGTATAAAGACACTGTGAAAAACAACAAGGAGCGTACGGTCGAATCGTAGCAATCGATCTCCAATGGTTACTTGGATTACTGACACTTCAAACTTCGCATTTATCATATCAACTTCGCATTCGTGTGTGTTTGTATGTGTGCAGATCCGACTACCCTGCCATAAACCAGTTTTTACCATTCGTTTGAACAGATCTATTCAATGGAATTAGTAACATATGTAGTTAAACAATAATTGAAGAGCAATGAAAAGCACGCAAATGGTAGTGGTAATTTATTCAACAGCTAAATATACGGCAAACACATATTCATTTTTTAGGAAAAGTCACATCTAATAGAATCTAACTCAACACTATAGACGTAGCAAATTTACTATGCTACTGAAATTTAAATTTGGAAACGAGACACAAACGTTGACTTTTTCACCTCATCCGCGTACAAGATGTAGAACTGTATGTAGATTACCAAATACGTCGTGATTGCCCCAATCATCTGCGTGAGAGAAGAGAGAAAATGGTTAACAATGTTACGCAATACTAGCAGTTCAAATTACCGCGCCCTAATGTCCTACCCCACACAGCATGTTGCAATTGATCTGGAAAAAGCCCATCGCTGAGAACTTGAACACCTTGTTCGGTGTTTGAAAGGGAATCGTCAGTTTGATTACTT
>STHB01005044.1:0-16214 GCA_018908115.1 Anopheles rivulorum | reverse complement strand
AGAAGGACCTCCGATTTACCACAATGCGCTCCCAGAAGCCTTTTATAATAGACGTATACTGGTTGTTTCCGCTGACGTACGAAACCTTCATAGCGGTTTGTTCGGTTCCTTGAGGCGTCTTGAGAGGAGGAATAGCCCCCTCCCCCCAGGATGTAAACGTTTATTTTGCTCTTCTTACCTTTGTATTTTATCACAGATTCTGAGCCGTTCCTATTCGATATTTACTTTGCTTCGTACGATGATTGAGTGAAGATGCATGCAATGGACTTATATTTTCACAAGAACCGTTCCCGATACAAATCATCCGGAGAAGAAGCAAAATCTTCAAGTGTTGTAATGACAACATTATTGTAAGTGGGGTTTCCAAATCAGTGTCGCACTATGGGTAATGTTGATTTAATAAAATTCTTAGAACAGCTCCGCACAAACCGAACGCATGAAGCAAATGAAATTTACCGAAGCGACAAGCAGCATATTTCTCGAAAACATCCTTTCGGTGAAGCCAATACACGTGTACCTCTACCGTATGCAATCGTGTGATATGCACTAGCTACACTCACTCATCCATTGCACCATTGCACAAACAGTATTTGCACTGAGTATGGAGAAGTAAAAAAAAATGTGTGACCACCGAGAAACTCCACAGCCACGTCCATTGTAACTGCAATAAATAGTTTTAATTTGTTTCGTACACATTTTTCGTTCTGTATACAGCAGTAGAGATTGACTACGTAACGGACAGAAGCAAATATTCCGATATAGGCATCTTCAGTATCTTAACTGGGTTTATTTTTTTTTTTTTTGTGTAACCTGATACAAACTTACATCGCTAACAGAATAAAAAAGTGGTTGCATTGCAGAAGTACAAAAAAAATCAGAAAGGTAAAGGAATTTTGCAAAAATGCACAATTATTGGAACAAAGAGCCTGTAGTGTTGCTTTTGCCAGGATGGAAAGTTTTTCTAGCGCCAATCGAAAGCCTTGACACCTTGGTTCCAGAAATGTTCGTACTGTTTTGTTACAAACTGTTCTCCGGTAAATGATGTTTTCCAACAAAGTTGAGCGTATATTGGCAGCATCTGTGTACGGTGCATATTCTCTCGATTGCGTTTTTTTTTTTAAATTTGCTTGTTTCTAGTTTGCGCTCTTTGCGTGTATTTGTTTGCGACGCTTCATATTTGACATGTGTCATATGAAGAACAGTTTGAAATGTCATACAAACATGACAATGTAAACAACAACAATGTTTTCTAAGAGCATTTGGAGCGTGTTATTATAAACTGTTACAATAAAATTGGGGCTAACTTTATAAATAACGTAGCTACCTTAACAATTACGCATCACATTACACAATCACAATTACCATTCAGCACATAATTTATTCGTACACCTAATTTCATAACTGGTGCACCACGTAAACTATCAGGCGCCTCCATCGGTATGACTAATTTGCTCGGAAAATGAGACCCGGCTTATGGAGCCGGGGCTGTAGAACGGTTGGTTCTACGTGCACGGTTCACTTTTTCGGTGTGCGTGTGTATGTAGACGTGCGTCTTTATTTCATTGCATAATGTGCACTTCAATGGTGGACCATGTGGCGGAATGAATGAAACATGTTTAATCCGATCAATGAAACAGGATTACGTAGCTTGTTTTACTTGCACTCAATTAAATCTGCTGCAGATGATGATGATGATGGTGGCCTGCAACAAGCTTTTGGGGGGAATGCAACAAGAGAATAATACGCGCGTACGCGTTGGTTGAATACAATTCTTTCTAACGAGTGCAACACTGTCAACGTGGGATGGTATTATGCAAAAGTGCTTTAAATGCTTAACTGTACAACAATTGTATCAATAAATAGATAAATTAAGAGAAAAAGCTCCGATATAGGATTTAATGCCAGAATAATGGTATAGTTACGTCAATATTATATTAAACATAGGGAGCGGAGCTGTATGTAGAGTTTCAAAGCAACACATTGCACGAGACACCAAACCATAAGTCGAGATGCCTTTAAAAGGTGTCATCGTTGATGCTACCATATATAACACGTAAACCGCACGGTTAGGGAGAATGTTTGATCCGTTTTCAAGCCATAGACTTCCTTCACAGCATGTCCTTCTATCGTGCCATCCTGGCAAACAGTTCGATTGATGCGAACAATGGAGTTACAAAAGAAAAACGAAACGATTTATTCTTCTTCCTTCGTATTTTTTCTTCTTTTCTCTTGTGCATTCAATACAATGCAACACCCGATCTTCATTTTGCCTTTTGCTTTTTGCTATTTGTCCTTCCAACCAGTGAATGCAAAACGCGGGCAAAACCTGGGCAAACAATAATTGGTGCGCTTCAGTTGCGACCCTACACTGCTCGTTTAAACGAGCCAGGGCCGAAGGAGTGTGACTTGAGAGACCGTTTTCCTGGTGGGGAGAAATAAAAAACCACCCTGGAATTGTTACGTTGTCTACCTTTCTTCCCTGATGAGCAGAATGAACGGGGTTTGGTGCTGTGTCTTTGTTGATGATGATGCGATGGTTCATTGCATCGAGCAGAACAACAACAAAAACCCTCTTTGGTACTATTGAGACCATTGATGAATGCAGTGCAAGGACGATAGCACAGCCAGAGTGGTCACCGCTTTACATCTTTACCGGATGCAGTGGCATTGCTTTCTAAGATGAATATTAAATTCTGATTACTGGCATGCTGGTTCGATGGAATCGGCCATTGTGCGTTCCATATTATCCCGACCGGTTACGGTAACATTCCATTGGCCCGACGTGCCGTACACCGGGAGGCAATCGTGCAGCAAACAGAGACATTTGTTCCCTTGATGTTTCTTTGGTTCAAACCTCATTAAGCCTTGCGTCAATCACCGGTGTGTAAATTATTAGCCAATGTTCCAGAAATCGATCAAGGTTTGCTAGTTCTTCTCACGTATTTCTTTTAGTGCTTGGTTAGGTTTACATCTAAAGCACATCCGTAGGATGTGGATTTGACAGGTATTTCAACTTTAAAAAAGTAATACTCATCAAACTACATTCAGCACAATGCAGAAAATATTTCTTCCATAGAATTGAAGGTTAAAACGCCTTCTGCCGAATAGCGCATAAAGTTGGGAAGATTAGTCGTACCAATCCCAAGTAAGCTTTAAGATTATTAAAGTAAGTGTAACTCCGTCACTAATCTGCAAGCTTGGCTGAATCGTTTCGGACAACAATGTCCCGTGTGAGGATTTCCCGAAACCGTCTAATAAGCACAGCTGAATGATGTATCCCACGATCCAGATGCAGCGAGCGGAAATTTTGATGCAGCAGAATTATCATTAATGCATTTGGTGCTAAAAATTCGCACGCTTCCTTCCAGCTACCCGGGTTGGCCCGGGGAATGTTCCGCGTACAAAGGGGGTAACTATGGTTCAATTTCTATTGCTTCCGGTGGAACGAGTTACCAAACTGCAGTCGGGATTAGTCGGAACTGAACACTATAGCCGTACAGCGGAGAAACTAACAATAGCAAACAAACACGGCACAGTTATATGGCCATGTTTAACTTTCGCCCCGGTCGCGAAGGTTGAGCAAATGTGAACTGCCTTCCCGGTTGTAATTTTAGCCCAAGAGTGAGGTTGTTTTTTTCCCCGAAATTTTGGGTCGATGATGTTGGGCAAGTGATGTGTCTTGAGTAATTATTTTGTGTTTCTTTTTTAATTTCATGTGGTTTGCTCGTGGTAAACTTGGCATATAGACGTTTTTAATTTATTCAGAGTTTGCAATGTACCAAAATATATTCCTAATAACGGAAGTGTTAGTAGCAGCAGCGCAATTAAATTAGAAAGCTATTATAGCAAAATCATTTTTAATATTTTAATGGATTTAGTTAATAAGGCTTTCAAATATGCAAGTGGTTATCAGTACCTTACAAATGTTGTATTCTTATTTCATTTTCATCTACATTTTTATGTTAAATACTAAGATATCGTCAAGATCATCTCATAGTTATTGATTTATTTATTAACTGAAAAACGACCAGGCCGAATATCTTGTTTTATCTCATGATTAAGCCTTGAGTCTATCCAGTTTTGTAGACTATTCGACAATTATGGCGATCCTTGGGATTAGTTATGCTCAAAATGTAAATAACAAACCATAAACCAGCCACTTTATTGAGAGCAAAATGTTAGTTTCAACAGTGCTATCCAAAGGATTATTCCAAACTCCGATAAGCAGAATTTATAGACAGAACTAAAAGCTCGCTTATAAACATAACTTCCTACACAAAGCTGTACCACGTGTCGAACCTGGAATAGCTTTCCAATAACTATCCGTATAATCTTGTCCTGTGTTGGTTGTAGTCAGTCTTGTTAGTCGGTACTACTGACTGTACATTGTATGTACGTTGTGCACAATTTAAAGGCTTCGAAGATTAACGCTACCTACGATGGACTTTACGAGGCACAATCTAAACTACAATTCACATGAGAAACATTTTCTTCTCCGAACTACACATGAAAGGGCATCACCTTCTACCGGGGTTGTGGTAAACCCGGACAGCTGACGTTCTTTTTTTTTTAGAAGCTAGTAAAAAAACCAAATAAAAAAAGTCTTACCTACTGGACCAACACGCGTGACCTTAAAGGGTACCCCGCCGTTGATATTCACTGGTACGATCGCTTACGGCTCGGTTAGACGTTTCGGTGCACGGGCAAAACGCAAGCAAGCACTAGGGGTAACGACAAACAGCAAGCTGCCAAACAATCAAGATTCATGCAACCCCCTTTTGGACGACAGCGGCAATGGTGACAACGGCGACAGAACACCATCCGTCTGCTCTAGAATTCCAATTCCGAAAAAGGTTACACTCAATTTGCGTTTGATTCCGAATGCCCCGGACTTTTCTTCGGTCCGGTTATGGTCCGGTCCGGCGGTGGACAACGCGGTTCTGTGTTGGGGCCGATGAGTTTTCGATTTCGATTTGATTATATTAACCCGCCGTCCACAGACACACACACACACACACACCGTGGTATTGGTCCCACGTGCAGGGCGGGAAATGGTTGCCGGTACGACGTGGAAATAGTTCTGGCACGGTACGCCACACACCAAGGGTTAGGGCAAGGGGACAAAAAGAAGAATGTTAATTATGGCAGAAGTGCTACACTCTACGCCCGTGTGTGTAATGAGCCCGCAAGCTCATTAAAAAGGGCGTTTTAGGTTGGCTCGCTGTTTGGATTTCGGCTCGAGCAGCAGACGATCGGTACCTTACCGACGTGTGAAACAGGAAAACAAAACACACTTTTCTGGTAACATCTGTACACACATACACTGTATCGGTGGGATGATTGCTTGCGATTTAGCTTTGCAGTTTCCGTGACACCGAACCGAAAAAAATCGAATCCGTGCTGAAGAAAATGGTGGAAAATGGGGAAAGTTTGTTTTAGAGAGAAGAGGGAGATAGCACTGAACAAACTTTACTGATCTTCAACAGATCGATGCATTGATACGCCAAAAAAACAAAAATGAGAAAACACTACGATGAGTCAATAATAACACAGCCAATGAATTAATGCATCAATTTACAATCGCACGTCGGCGTTGAGCAATTTGTTGCTAGCGCGACCTAGAACGGCAAAGATGGAGATGCGTACCCGTACGATCGGTACACAGATTTATCCGGCGGCACATCAACACACACACACGTACACACAACTAAGAGTAACTACGAAGAGGATTGGGAAGAATAGTAATAGATCATGCAGAGTGTTGATACGCACTTGCACGCACTAACCGGCTACGCAATCGATCGATTGATCGCCGTTGACAATATTGGTATCAAACTCTTACCACACACACACTACGCACACACGGACTCCGCATAGATACGTACGCACGCACACAGGACTGGAAGCCTTTTTTGCTAATTCTTCTTTTTCTTAACCACTCAAATGTTATCGACACGCATCACCTTTACACTCTTCCGTTGTAAAACACGGCTTAACAACGCTGTTAACCGAAGAAAAGAAAAAAAAAAGAACACAACGTGCAAGAGGCGCGCAAAAACAGCGATAAAAGTACAAACAGCGATCGATCGACTACACGAAACAAATGGTTGAGAATGCAATTCGTCTTGGAGGACAGCACACAAACACCAATAGCACCGCGTACCGTTGCAACGACGAGCGAACTGATCGTGATCTGCAGGCTGAAGCTGGCCTGATGGTGGTACGAAACAGTAGCGCTAGAGAGCTACTCACAAATGGCGTATTATGGGGGGCGTTTTATTCGGGTGTCGCCTGTTTTTGTGATGGAGTATTAGTTTGCTAATGTGTGGTGCGACATTGTTAAGCTACCTTTGCAGTGGAAAGTGTTCTAAGCGTTGCGTCGCCCCGGCCACATTACCTTTTTCGTCACACACACACACACCTTTTGTTTTCACATTCAGCACGGTGTACAGCCGCCGGACAGCAGGTACGCAGGGTCGAAAAGCGAATTTTAAGTATCGCACTAGCACCGGCATTTAACGATCACCGTCTGATGCGTATGTTTCCGGCGCCCTTTTGTGCTTGGCCCGGCTTACATTTGCCGCCCGTAACCGTAACGAGGTCTAGACGCGTATTCCGGCATCCGTGTGGTGCGTGAGCTTACGTAGTACTAGCGTAGCGAGATGGTACGTACGGATATACACACAGGTAAGGGATCGGTACGCGCGCGTGATATGCGTGATGCGACCTCGGCTGCACACTATCAACTGACGCACACTCGGCAAGGCTACGGGTGTAATACGGTCTTCTGCAATCATTTAACGAACGTTACCGTTGCCGTGTGGAGGCGATGTGCGTCTGCTTTCGGCGACAAGATTCGTCGGTGCTTAATAGCAATCAAGCTGTAGCCTGCAGGTATGCAATATCAACTATCCAAGCCCACTCGCACTAAGGATGCTTCGTGGAGTGTAAACATTTTTAAAGTAATTGAGTTGCAGTTTTGGATGTTACTTTATTAATATTCTCCCGCGGGATGGTGTGAGCAGATCCGTGCGACACGGTCGTGAGCTGAGAGCTGCTCACCGGTGAGAGCGTTTCCATGGTGTCTCACGCCAACAGTTCACAAGGATGCGCTTCGTGCAGGAGCGAGAGTAACAATGGTTGCGCACTGGGTGCGAAAGAGAAAACCACAACACATTGAGTAGAAAATGTGGAAAATGCTCCGTGCTCCATGTTTGGCATGTGAGCATTACTCGGCAGCTGGTTGTGCGTTTGTGAATGAGCGTAGTATTTTCCTTCCCATTCACTTGCTCGTGAGCCTGTTCACGTGGGTTAGGTCGTGTCTGGTTTTGCAAAAAAAAAAGCCCGATCCTACCGAAGGCACGGCACGATACTCGGTATGCAACAGTTGTGTGTACCCAGGCAAAACGAACCTACCTGGGATTTGTGGTTATGATTTTCATTCATGCGGTCGATTTTAAGGTGGGCTGATTATGTGGGTATGCAACATGCCGGAATGGACATAATGGGTGCTGAAAGGAGACAAATGAGCCGCCCAAAGGAATGGTAATGGTACCACTTTTCCTTGTACACTTGTTTCGCAGGTGAGATAAATAGAGCAAATTATAGTTGCAGAGCGTGTTGTTAACGGCATACGAAGAAACGGTCCAATCGGAAGACCGTGCGTTTGTTCGTTTACAATGTTTTATTACACAAAAGGGGAACTTGTGCCATGAGGAAGAAAATACATTCATTATCTAAAAGGTAATATGTGACCGATATGTGTATAAATATATACGCTTTTCGCAACATACCAGTTTCTATTGGAGGACACTTTACAAGTTTTCAAGTTTTTTCCCTGTGTGTAATGTAAAAGGGGTTCTGAGGAAATCTATTTTTAAACTTCATGTGACAATATTTATATAAAGAAGTAATGATTACGTGGAATCGTAATTGATTTAAATAATTGTAGGTATGTACTCAAGACAATAGTTAGCAAACTTATTCTGTATCTATTTACATATAACCAAATGTAGTATTTCCTGTCCATAGTCTAACTTTTGAACCCGAGAAGATGCACTAAGAGATCCATTTACCAGTAAGGATTCCATGGGAGGCTATTGGTGAAGGACGTTGTGGAGGAAAGTGAGAGCTCTGTATGTTATCAGAACCATTCGAATCTCATTGAGGAAGTGAGACAAAGTGAATGACTTTCCTGTCTAATATTTAGCTCTGGAAGCTTTCTTGGGAAGTGAGGGCTTCGACATCCGGGTTTCACGACCTGGGAAACTTCGTCAGGATACAAAATGGAGCATATATCCTGATTAGTCCAGAACTCCTATACGGCCAAGACTCTTGGACACTGGAGGTGGAGGTCTTCGACTATGGACGGAAGGAGTGTAAACCACAAGCTAGCAGAGCTGTTTGACGAATCAAACATCCTGAAGGTGGCATAGGCTGGAAGGATTCGTAAAAACTCGCTCAAGATTTGGGATTGATTGAAGTGTCGATCCACAGTCTGGACATCTTAAATTTTGAGACCTCAAAATCACCTTTTCCTTCCCAACCCGCAAGTAACGTGATTCGCCAGTGTAACCAAGTTTGGAATTCATACCGACACCCATTTGCCCACTGTGCAGTGCGGCATGCAACAAACTTGTATAGAAAAGTAGTGTACAACTTTGCTGTGTGCGTGCGGCAACGGCTTGCATACAAAGAATCTGCAATTCCAGTGAAAAATAAAACAAATAAATAACTAGTTTTTTGAGAAGTAATTTTATGAATAATCCAAACCATTCAGAAATTGTTTAGAGAATGTATAAAATTTATACAAAAAGGTTAACATGGAAAGGAACGTGTGCATGTTCAAGTGCCTCATGTTGCAAAGATCAAAAAATAAAGTAACATTTGATTCGACGTTCCATGATGCTTGAGCTCGATTTGAGTTTCATCTCGGTCATCTCAATATTGTTACGGATTGATAACGCACCATACGCAGCGTTGTGGTGCATGTTTTGCAACGGAACTGGTCGCCCAGTTAATGATAGCTTTCAGCAGTGTATGTTAGAACAAGGAAGTGATTCACGTTGCAAAACCAAGAACACCACTATCGAATACTGCCAGACCCCGTCCGAGTCATTGACATCACGTACATAGATGCAATTCACAGTGCACATGATTTTAGCAAGCTAGCTAACAACCACAGCACAGATTAGGTGCAATTGCGACTGCAGTTTCCACTCGCGAACCGGTTTATCTCATCGTGCCAGTAGAACGCGCCCTAGTATGTATAGGCTAGCAGTTTTGCCTTGCAGCTGTCGCACAATGAATGTCGGACAAGTAAGGATTTAAAAAAATAAAAAAATAAATAAACGCAACCGTCCCATAAACAGAAATGCAGCTCCCAACTCGATTATCTCATTGAACTTGAACTCGATGCCTTCACAGGGCCACCTTGACTTTATAGTCTAGTTCCTGTTCGCCTTTCCTTACATCGGCTGGCGCTTAGAAAAAGGTAAGAAAATGTGTAACGGTCTGTTGCACATCTTTTCACTGTTTTACACGAGTTATAAGTGTTTAAAATGGTAGCAAAATAAACACCGGGTTGAACACGTTCGACGTATGGCTTCAAGAGAATTTGTTGCTTTTTACTCTCAGTATCTTTTGTTGTCATAATCGCATCGTTTCCGATTTATGGTGAGTAAAGGGCATGAAAAGCTCCCGATGCTAGTACGAGAGAGATCTTCGAGCGAATTAAGAAATAATAATTACCCTCACACTGATACTATTTTCGCTATCAAACCACAATCTTTTACAGTATTTTGATTTAAACATGTTTTTGTAAAAAAAAATCCATCCAGCTATTAAATGGCACATTATTTAGTAGCCGTATTACGCAAGCATGTAGCTTCCACCACTGAGACGACTCGAATAAATTAGAATCTTGCCCTCCCGAGTGCTTCCCGTGCGACATCTGAGGGATGTTGTCGTTTCGCATCTAGTAGCCTTAAAGCGCAAAATGCAACAAACAAAGTATGCGCATTTCGTGTTTTTTTTGCTGTTGTTGCACGACTCCGAGATATTTGATTTAGCTTGACTGTCAATTTAAAATCGGTTGAGTAAATGTGTACCGATGGAGTTCGTTTGTTAGTAAACAGGGAGCGTAAGGAAACGCGCGCGTCAAGTGCAACCAGCAATCCAGGGACTTGTGGACTGGTTCCCAACGAACAGGGACTTGCGGCGTATATGCATCCAAGGCAAGCTGCATTTCCTGCTCGAAATAGAACCCGCTACATGATCTTGAGAAGGACCATGGGAAAATGTTGTTCGATCCTCTAACTGATAGCATCTCTCTTTCTCTCTCTCTCTCACTCTCTCTCTCTCTTTCTCTCTCTTGCTATCCCGCACTGTCTCGCGCTCGCGTTTGGTTGATGCATCCCGCTTTGTTTGCTCACCACCGTCTCATCACGTTCGCTCGCTCGCTTCGTTCTAGGTCGGGTTCTCGGGCGCGTTCACCATACGACGTTACGCGGTTTATACGCGTTCGGTTCACCGACGGCAGAAGACTTGTCCCGCGTAGGTGCTCACGATTGCAACCATCGAAACAAAACCTGCGAACTAAGTGCGTTTGTTTTTAAAACGTTTGTTGGATTGGCCGAGTGCTTTACCAATTTAAAAGCGCCGGTGCGAAAGTGTGTGGATGCCATTTGCGAAAAGATTGCTGTTGCTAACGGTTGCAAAATTTGGTGCCTTCTTTGTGTGTTTTCCCATTGCTGCTGTGAATCGATAGGGTGCTCTCAGGAGAAATAAAAGACAGCTGCTTACACGATGACAGTTTCCCCGCCGATGGAGCTTACGGAGGATGAGAAAGGTAAGCCTGTTGGGCGAACTGTGCAAGTGAAAATGCATCCTTTTACGAGCAGCGAAACAGTAAGCGAAAAGGAATAAGAAAATGCGGTCTGTTTTGCACTTTGCAAAACAAAGTCCACCGGCATCCTGTCAAATCTGCTCGAAATTTTCCCCTTTGTTCGAGTTTTTCCACCCTCACCGCAAGATTCTGCGCAGTGTGCGGCTGTGAATTTGCAAGTGTCACTTTTAAAAAGGTGAATGTTTTCTTTGTTCCTTTTGCGAGAAACGACCGTTTTGCAACGTATTTTTCATGCCAACGTGTGAACGAATGACAAGCTCATCAGTTGACGTGTGTACGTGCCTTTTTCTCACGATGCAAATACGTACGAAATCGCAAGCTCATTTACAATTAGCGGTCAGCTAGCCAACTATGTGTAGGAAAAGTGTAGGAAAAGCGATGATTTCCTCCACACGCCATCTACAGTGCAGCACGCGAGTAAGGCAAGAAAAACGCGCCCGAGAACGCAATTGAATGGCTCTGTTTAACGCGCGTACTTCATACGATCATGCTAATCGGTCACTGATCGGACGCTAAATAGTGAGATCGTCTTGTGATTCGTTCATCCACTGGCGATGGGTTCTAGTGGTTGGGGGGGAAAAAACACGCAATAATAATTACATTTAAATGAGCCTGTAAGCGACCCACAACGGGCGACTTGCTGAACCAGCCGATGCGGTTCAGCAAGCTTTTGATGATGTATATTTAATTGAGACGCTTCGTTTTATATGTGTGTTCGTGTTTTTAGCAACCGTGAATAGTCGTTTTGTCAATATTTGTTTTACTGGCAAAACTGGAGTAGTTTTTATCGTGGTGAATTGAAATTGGGAAACTTCGTACAAACAAGGTTGCGATCAAAGGAAGATCGAACTTTTAATACAAAAGTATCGAATACGAAACCGGGGCAAAGCATCTGACGCTGATAGTTTAATCAGCTGTGTGCAAAAATGGTTACGAATGATAAGCACTGGGCACGTCAATGTGTGCAGTAACGTTTCAGTTCACGTGTTTGTGAGGTAACTTTACTCATCTTGAAAGGTTCCTTTGCCATTGCCATTCCTACACTCAGAGCCAGACAAGCAGCGGGATGCCAACGTACGATTTAAGCTACACACCAGCCCACCATTACACATCCGTGTATTGGGGCGTTCTTATGTAAGCTCCGAGAACGATCAGATCCCTCAAAAGGAATCAAGGGATCAGAAGTTCATGCTCAATATAAATCATCCCAGCTAGACTTTTTGCTTCCATTGAAAGCAGCAGAGTACAAAAATCGCCCGATCTTACCGACACTTGCGATTTACACAACGGGGAGTTCACCAGTCATTTATTCTGGTTTGTGAGATGGGATATACAAGAAATTGCTGATTGATGATTGGTGTTTCCTTTTCTCTGTTCTTATTGTTGTTCCTAATTCCTTGCCTCTTCTGTCACACTTCGCTGTCGTACTTGAGAATCGAAATTTTTGAACAGCGACACCGAAATGCTTGTGCCAATAGAATAGCACACACTACTTGTGCCAGAACTGAGCCTGAAGCATGACGAAGGGCATGCGGAAGTGTAGCCGGAAAGTTCTAATGAGCTTTTCGGCGTGTACGGCATGAAGTGGAATGTTCTCCCTAACCGCAAGCATCATGATTCCAGCGAAATCTCAATCGCACAAACGGGCCGTGATGTGTGTGTGTGTGTGTGTGTGTGTAGAAAATAAGGCTTGAAATTAATTGTCGGGTGGGAATGAGAATGCGAATATGGGCCCCGTTCACAGGGTAGTTCGTTGGGCTGGTAAAAGCGGGCACAAACGTTTGGATGAGCGACGGGGATTTTGATGATAATCGAGTTTATAAATCATATTGATGAATGTAGTTAATTGTCTATAACCATGTTTACTTCCTTGTTTATTACACACCTAAAGTTGCTTTTTGATCTTCTAAGTTGCTGTAGAATTTTCACTCTGGAATGTTCAGTTTCACTCTGCAATGATGATCTTGTGTATCACTCTGGAATATTGTTACAGAATATTGTAGGCATATAAAAACCTCTTTCAAATGGTTTCGGTATAAATTTCAATGCAATGATCAGAATTAAAAGTGATCTTTGTCCAAAAGGCATATATGAAGGTACAAATACTGTAAGTTAAGCGCCAATTGTTAGAATTGCGTATGATTAACAGCATTGTTCTCGTTGCAAACGATTGCTCCAAGGTAATTGACGATCTGGTCAATTTCAAAGTCATGATCGTTTCTCTCTCTCTCTCTCTCTATCTCTCTCTCTCTCTCTCTCTCTCTGTCTAAAGTACACTCCTTTATACTCCATAATTGTTTTTGATAGTGTTCTGAGACTCTTTGTCCTTTGTGAGTTCCTGATGTTAACTCCAAATCTGCCATACCATGTTGTGTGTATATCAGGCGTTTAAGAAGTGTTAAGAACTGAAGAATAAGAATATTAATTCTGTGTGGTATTGTTAAAAGTAGAACCTACTAACAGGGTATTTAAGGTTATTTATAATATTGGTATGTTGAATTGAAGGTTCACGCCACTAAGAATAGCTACATTCTTTAGAGACTTTATTATACTTGTATTCGATCTTTATTATAAATGTCCCCACCAATTGATTCTTAATTTCCTTGTTCTTACCTTCACTACAGAGGCAAAGCAGTACTTCATCCATCTCCTAGCCGCCTCCGACAAACCGTGTGACGTTGGAACTTGTGCGGATCTGGAAATGCTCCTGCCAGCCTGGTTCGACGAGGTCAAATTCAAGCGCGGCCAAAAGTTCTACAGCGACAACCGGTTCGGCATCCTGCAGGCCAACTTCTGCAGCCTGCTAGTACTGTTGGCCGATCCGAAAGGGCTTCGCATTCTGGAGCACACGAACAAGTCCAATACGACGGAAACCGCCCGCAAACGATACATATCTACGTTTCTGCACATGAGCGATTGGTACGAGTGTGAGCTGGTGCCGGGATCGAAGTAAGCATTGCCACGACTCACGAAATAACCAACATGAAGCTGATCTTACTGATCGATCTTATTGTTTTAGATCATGGAAATCGCTGTCGCAAGTACGCCGCATGCATCTGAGTGCCTCAAACAGCGCCAAAAAGCGTAACCTCGGTTTCATAAGCCAATCGGAAATGGCACTCACTACGTTTGGGTTTATGGGCTTCCCACTGGTACGACCGCATCTGCTCGGCATTCGCTACGACAATCGCGAGGATCGTGAAGCGTTCGTGCACTTCTGGGCCGTGATTGGTTTTATGCTGGGCGTGCAGGACGATAACAACATGTGTCTGTTCCGGCTCGAGGTGGTCGAGATGATTTGCCACATAGTGGTGCGCTACGTATTCGTACCTTCGCTCCAGCTCGAAACACAGCTGCTACGTCACATGATGGGAGCGATCGTGGATGCGTTTACACCGTACATGCCGTTTCTCTCGTACGAAAGCATCATGTTCATGACGCGCCGCTTGATAGGCATTCCCGGCTACCAGTACGCGGTAGACTTGAAGAAGGAGTACATCTGCCGACCGTTGCTAACGATGGAGGAACTGAACGCCACATTGGTTAGCTTAACGGCGCGTGACGGTTACCGACAGGTGGAGGCAATGTATCGTGCAATATTCAATGATCAGCTGCGGCTGTACACGGTAAAGGAGCTACCGGATGAGATCAATCAGAACTACGTGGAGACGTTTATGACTGGCACAAACGGTACCTACACACAGCTCCCAAAGGAGGACGAAGCAAACCAACGGTTGGATGAAAAGTCCTCCGAACGTCAGTTGCGAGAGTTACTGGGGCTTAAGCACAACCAAGAGCTGGTAGTGACGACGATCGAGGACGAAAGCGAATGGGCCACGTACAGGAACGATAGCAAATTAAGGCTACTGACTGCTCGCGATCAAACCAACGTTCGTATGACGGTACAGTGCCTTAATCTCTGTTACACCACAATAGGGCGCTTCGCAAACGAGATGACGCTATCGTTCATCCTTTATCGCTTGAAGCGACTGCACGGTAAGTGAGTTGGCAACGCACAACCTGGACATCGAGAGCGGGAAAATGCTTTGCGCGTAGTACAAACAAAACAACGAACAGGGGATCGAAATCGACAAGCAATTGTAGTGTAGCGTTTATATTCACACAACGTATAGAGATTTTAGGAAACGGTTGCGTAGGTATGGGACACAGTTTCTACCGAGGCAGGGTGTAGATAGTAATCCAAAGCAATAAAATGACATATTTTTTCATACATAGATACTGAACGAGCGCGAAAGGGAGTTATTGCATTTATTTACAACAGCAAACATAACTGCTTTGCTTGTTTAAAAGTTAGTGATTTCATAAACTGTCCGCCTGCTAATACCTGTTTCCGTATGTCATGTACACAGTTCCTTATAATACTATTCCAATGTCTGGAAGTTGCCTGAGTGTGCTTGCAGCTATTGAATTCCAACCGTGCGTTATCACAATCGTTCCTTCAAAGGGGATCCTTTCGATGTGTTTCTAGCAGCTCGCGCCAAAAGTGTGCTCGTGCCTTGCACGGATCGGTCACCATTGCCGGCTGCACGTTGATCTCGAGACAGTCGAGCTGGAAGTTGGACGAACCGGTGGGTGAAACTTTCCCAACCGGACGCCACTGCACATTTACCACATCGTGCGAATCCACCGACGGATCGCCGTGCTTGGCGAAGCTGGCCCACAGCGCGACAAAGTTATCCCGCACACGACATTCATCGCTCGTGGGTGAAAAGTTGGGCAAAAACTTGGGACTGCAAAGCAAAGAAAGAAAGAAAGCAAAGTAAGATCGAAGTAATGACAGTTGAACATTGCAACGATCGGGGTCTCACTACTCACTTGAACATGTACATCAGTTCGTCACCGTGGCATGCACCCGTAAGGTTCGCACTTAAGAACAGTCGCTTCAGAAAGCTGTACCGGCCATCGTACGTGAAGCGGTAATGGTAGTGCCGCAGGTTCGGCTGATATTTGGCCAACCGTTCGGCGTTGATGGCGGAATCCGTCACGAAGGTCACATCCGTGAGCAGGTGCGTGAGCTGATCGGTGGACCAGGCGGACGGTGGATCGTCGGAGAAGTAAAACCGGTGTACCTTGTCCATCACCTCGGTCTGTTCCGTGGGCGTTAGGCGAGGGAACAACTTTTGCGTGAAGCGCTCGGCAAGATGGCTTCGACCGCGCGCCTTGTGCCGCATAATGTACAGACCGAGAATGCCTTCCGCATCGTTGCAGCCTTCGAGCAGCGGTATACGGAGTGTGTCGTACGCTTGCAGTAGCCTGTCGGGTGGTTCTGTTATGATGGAATCGTCCG
>STHB01005022.1:0-16223 GCA_018908115.1 Anopheles rivulorum | reverse complement strand
TGTTTGCTGTAGCCTGGACGTGGTACGTACCGGTAGCGTTTGGTGAGGCGGATGAGTTACGGTGCGCAATGGCCGCATGCAGCTGGGGACTGACCTGTATCACACGCGTGACTCCCGTCACCACATTCTTCCCGTTCGCCACGCCGGCCACCCCGGTCGTTAGCCGTACGACGTGCGGACCGGCCGACACGCGCAGTATCTGCCCACCCTGGCGGTCGAGCAGCGCAATCTCGGACGGCGGCTCCTTCTTGATCGCGGTCAGCGTCGTCGTGCTCGCTAAACTGTTGCCGGTGTTGGTGCTGTTGGAGGTGTTGGTGTTGGTACTGGCGCCGGTCGTGGAGGTGTTCGAGCTGTCCTTGCTGAGATGCGACTCGGGCGACGACGGTGGCGTTAGCGTCGGTAGCAGATCGTTCGCACTGCTGGTTGTCCGCGCGACGAGCCGCAGCTCGATCCCGCTCGCCTGACGATGTTGGTGGTGAAGACTGTGGTGACTGCTGCTGGTATGGTGATGATGGTGATGATTGCTGCTACCCCGACTCGCCAGTTCCGTGGTCGGGTTCGCTCGGGTCGTCGCACTGCCGTACTTGTCGCTCCGCTCGTCCTGGCTGTCCGATTCCGGATCGTCGTCCGGATCGTCGATCGGTTCCTTTTTCACCACTACGGCACAGCTGAGCAGGCTGGTGCCACCAGTCTGCCAAGGGTTCCCGCCGGACGAAGGTGCCAATAAACCATCGGAGGAGGATGAGGAGGACGACGAAGAGGAGGAGGAGGAGGAGGAAGAGGAGGATGAGGATTCGGATCGCGAATCTGACCCACGATCGTTCAGGTTGAGCTCGTCGAAGCAGTACGGTTCTACCTCCACCTTCCACGATCCGGTTAGTGGGCCGGGTGCCGCAAACAGGTCCCAGGGTGTGTCGGTAGGAAGTTTCTTGTATTTCTGCAGCTTCGGTTCATCCTTCAGGTATCGCTCCATTTCGTAGCAGGTCTGGGGAAGCAGAGTAGAAAACCGGGAAACATATGTTAAAATGTGTAAATCAAACCTCACTGCGGAGAGCAAATTCTCAAACAGACACTTTAGATGGTACACGTTGCTCAGCTCTAGAAGCGAATTGCTGTAACGAACTACATTGCACCGTTGCCCGGGTAACTATTTGATGAATTTCAAAAATAGCTCACAGATGGGATAAGATGGAAGAGAAGTGAGCGAAGGACAGCGAGTAAATGAAAATACTTTTCCGAACAAAACTTTTGCTCATCGCGTTCGCACTATGGCGATGTGGAATATGGTGGCACGGACACGCCAGAATCGACACACACTCCAATAAAAAAAAGAGCGTCGTTGCGCAAACTGAGCACTGTTTGACGAGATGCTTCACATTCCGATGCAACCTTTCCGGGACCGGGCTGGGAGTTCCGGGGGGGGGGGGGGGGGGGGGGGGGGGGTATCGTTTTCCCATATCATTGCAATGTGTTTGAAAATTGAAACCGCTCCGCTCGCTCATGTTCATGTTGCCATCTCGTGTGCCTTTTGCAGTGCGTTGGTACGCGACGAGGACATCGCAAATGATTCCCGATGTAATCGTGTGTCGGTGTGTGGGAAAACTTTTCCCCGTAACGCATGGTTGGGTGAAATAGAAAATAAATGTTAGCATTTTCTCGGTGCTCGGTGGAACTTTCCACATTTTTTCTCTCTTATTTTCAAGCAAACCAAAAAAAAAAAAGAGAAAGGAAGCGAACACTCCTTACCCGCTCCTTAATGCTTCATTCTTTCGATTTGTTGGCAAGTCAAAAATGCGAAAATCCCCGGAAGTTTTATCCTCCACAGCAGCGCGGGCAAGTTACGGATGGAAATGGAATTCCCGGAAATCATCTAGTTTCGCTTTTCGCGCCCTGTCGTGCCCTGTCGGCTAGAGACCGGCTAGAGTGGGAAAAAAACTTTTCCGATTTTCATCACATCACACTTTCTCAACAAGCGCAAGCAGCGCCAAGTGTCGAGTTTTGCGTCCGTTTTCGTGCAGGGGTTGGCAGGGAGCATTCCATGGCACAAGTGTTTTCCTAGCCGGAAACACGAAATACGAAACCGCTCACGAACGGAGCGGTTGGTAATAAATAGGTTCTCACATTGCCGTCAACGCGTGAAAAAATGAGCAGAAGAAAGGAAGAAGGAAAACAACAATAAAGCAAGGGCAAATCGAATGGAAAATGTAAGTACCGAGCGCGAAAAGCATATCGGTGCGCTCGTGTCAACGTGTAATGGATATATTTATTTATTTCCCAGCGAGCTTCCGAGTTTTGAGTGAGCTTTGGTCATGATCTGGTTGGTTTATTTACGTTTTTTCTGTCACTGCTTCTTTCTCTGTCAGCGCGAAAAGTCACCAAAGCGAATAATGTTTTCCACGATTCCACCATTAACTACCGCGGGCAACGGCCCACTACCAGTGACTAGTGAACAAACAACGGTTTTGCCTCCGTCAAGTCAACTGTGCCTGTGAGGGAAACCGAACGTACCGTCCGACACAAAACAAAACAAACCGGGACAACACTGCGCAACAGGGTGAGTTCCCTGGAAAGCATTCGCTTAAACTTCAAATGAGAAGAGAAAAAAACCCCAAAAACAATATTAAAATTAAAAACAAGTTATGAATACAATTTAAATGGGCGGCGGATGTAACCGAATATGCCCGGAAACGGAAACGGTGGAAACAAAAGGCCACACAGAAAAAAAAAGAAAAGAAAAACATAACAGTGCTGCAGGCGAAACATCTCACCGGAACCGAAGTGGAAATACACTGCGCGAAAGCCCAAACGCACGCAAGATTCTGTGAGTGTGTGTGTGTGTGTGTGTATTGTTGAGGAAAATCTGTAAACTTCTTAATTACGAAATACTTTTTACTTAAGCACGCCCAAGCGTCCCCCTCAGGTTGGGGAATACGTTTCGTGACGTGGAATTATGCCTTGGCAACGTGTTTTTTTTTTCGTTGTTGTTGTTCAGGCGCAACATTCCCCCATGTTGGATTGTTGTTTTCTCAGTTTTTTTCTTATCTCCCGTGTCTGACGGAAGGAATCAACCATGGAAGGGAAAATTTTGCGTACACATTTCGTGTGAAATGCGGGCGGACCCTTTATGAAGGCTGTTTTGGACATCTCGGTTCTTTCTTTAATTTTTTTCATTCTCTCTCTCTTTCTCCCTCCCTTTCTCCCTTTCTTTCACTCTTTCTCTCTCTCTCTCTCTCTCTCTCTCTCTCTCTCTATCTATCTATCTCTCTCTCTGGTTGGATACGAAATATTCGGCAGCTGAACAATAAAACTTTGACTCTGGCTAAAAACATTCATCCATCCAATCCTGGTCACGTCACCAGCACGTCTATTATCTCTTTCTGCCACCGTCTTGAGTGCGTATCGTTTCATAATCCGCAGTACGAGACGGGTATTATGTATATTTAAATTTATTTAATGGGAAAATTTACGTTTAATAAAATCTTTCACCACGGAGTTCGCCCACAGTCGCACCGTAGCTCAGCGCCAAAAAAGTGTTCCACCAGTTTGACACTTGACATTCTATGCTGGGTAGGGTGGAAGAACTTTCGGAATGCGTACGACTATGTGGATCGGGCTGAAGATTTTGTTCCGTTTTCGTCAATTCGGTAAGCGGTAGAGCGAGCTTTGTTTGGCATCAAAAAAAAAAAAAAGCGGCAAAGGTAAAACACAGCGCGTTTACCGGTAAATGAAGCGATTGTTGGAGGCGTGTGAAAATTATTCACCAACTCACAAACGCTGCACGGCGCGAAAGCCAACGGAATTGGGAAGAGCAGATTTCGTGGGGATTTTTTACGTGCTATTTAGCAAAGCATGAGGATTATTTGAGGTTGAATGCATTTGATTTGAATTCTTTGTTTTGTACGAGGGGTTTTTTTTTGCTTCGGTAAGTAAAGGAAAGAAAAAATGATTTCGCTCCATCGCATGTTTGGTTGTTTATTAATTTGAAAATTCTTTCCCAAGAAGCTGGTTGCTATATGCAAAAGGATTTTTTTTCGGAATGCCTTTTAAAGCTTTTTGGTTCTTCAAAGGACAGATACCATGGATTGGGGATTAAATGGGGATCAAGCCGAATAAAAATTAATGCAATTTTTCACTTATTTAATATTTTAATTAAGGCTTTTCGTCTTATTATTAGCCTCAAATTGGACTTAAATACGCATAAAAAGGAGTAAATTTTTCAAGTATTCTCGGTATAAAATATATTATAGGACTAAATAAATAAATAAAAACAAATGATAAACACAATACACACAATCATTCATTTTGTCAAAAAGATCAATCAAAACGTTCATTTTGTGAAACAAACGCTAAAGCTTCGGTATAATAGCAAGGACGAAATCAGATGAAAAATTAATATTTATTCCCACCTTAAACAACTAACATGATATTTCAACTCGAAATTGATTCTTCTGAAACGTACTGATAAACGATTGATCTGGCTTTGCTGTTTGATAGTTCATTCTTTTATCGATTTTAAACATAAAGCTTCTTAATAAAAGGGGATGATTTAACAAATGGTCAATAGGGTAGTTTGTTGACACATGATTCTGTTTATTATTTATTAAAATTGTTTCAATAAAAGAAGATAAAAACACATCCGAGTAAGCACACAATGGATGAAAGATGGCTTTTAAAATACAAATTATTTCATCCTTTTATTTATCCCAACGCTTATCTAGTTTGAAAAATATCTAGCACCCACCTCCTATATAAACCTTTTCCCGCGTTGTGCGTAAATCGAATTGGGAAGAAACGAAAAGGAAAAATACACCCCACTCAAACGGTTTCGCTTTGACGCCAAGTGCCGCCAATGCCAACGCCGAACTGGCAATAAGCCAATAAATCGCTGTTCCGTTTGCACGACGAAGGACAGTTTATGAAAGTGCGACCGAACATTCCTTACTGGGTGGGAAATTATACCTTTCTTTTTTTGCTTCTTTTGCTGATTTTTCCGATTTTTCCGATTTTTCCGAACTGCGAAGCGAAATGGCTTGTGGAAAATGTCATCACAGGCTGAACAAGGGGGTATCGCAGAAACGATAAGCCTAGAACAGCGGGACAGGAACAGGCGAAAACCGGGTGAATTCTTAATCCTGCTCTACTAATCGACCTTTCCACGGTGTGCCTGTGCTGGCTGCGAGGGCCGTCGTTTTCCTTCTTGCCGACCTGCCTCTTATCGGGTGGGTTTTTCTTTTCTTACCTGATTGGTATTGGGCTTTGGGCTTTCGCTCCTTCCCATCCGTCACACAGCATCCCCAAACCACTTAACAGATTGACTTATTTATAAACCATTTGCGATGAACTGGGGCCACAGGCATGCCTTTTTTTTGTTGTTGTTCCGTTAAGTTGTACTTATCTCGCTCTCTCTATCTCTCTCTCTCTACTTGAACCGTCACGGAAGAAATATGACGGAACCGAGTACCGTAACGGCGTTGAACAGGTGGATTATTATTTGCCAGGGTTTTCCGGTTAATGGGTTGTCGTGGCGTGGAAAATTGCGATGATTTCGCACAAAAAAAAAACAGAAGCATGGGCCGCATGGTTTAGGGGCTGGCTCGGTGATTCTTCCGGTTTTTTTGGTCACTTTTGGTCCTACCCCAATCGACCGTAACTTACACATAAACACATAAGCGCACACACGAACGTTCGCAGTGAGTGAAAAGTGAGTTCCGCGGGCTTTTAGTAATTTAGGGTAAATGATGTTTGAAATTTGATTTATGTCCCCTTACGCACAACCAAAAAATAAAAAAGGAAAAGGCAAGCTCCATTTTCCATTTGTCACCCGCTAAGGCAGGGATGGGTTAATGGCCGGTGGATTTGAAAGGCCGGGCGTGGGGGATGATTTATCGGAAAATGCTACAGCCAGCGTACCGTGACGCGCGTATGTCATTCATTATTTATTAGGTATCACACTAAACACCTTTGTGCAAAAACTGGGCCCACCACCCCCTTCTCCCCCCCCCCCCCTCCCATTTTATGGCCCGAAAAGGGGTGACGATTATCGTTCGGGAAGCTGTTAAATGAGCGGAATCCTTTCGTGGGACAGAGAGGGAGGGGGGGGGGTTGGAGGGGGGTTTTGAGGAATGAGGAAGCGGTAATTGATTCATTGTGCTGACAGTTTGAAAAATGCTACAGATATTTATTAGCTCAGGTGCTTTTGGGGGATTAATAGTTTTAGCTGCTACGGAGCTGGCTGTGTTCCTCCTTATGTACCGGGTTTGATAAATGTGTAATGGAAGTAAAATTTAGTGTATTTTTAAGACAAAATATTTATTGCTACAAATTTTAAAATTTAAACGTTTAATTTTCTTCTTTTAAGGAACCAAACATGGTAATGAAATTTGGTTCACCTTTGTGCTGTAGCACCGACAAAACAATTGCCCTTCATAACATAAACCACCGCTAAGAAATGGCTTTTAAGAATGTGGTCTCTCTCTCCTACATTCTTTCTCGGCAAAACACCGGATAATATTATCGCAACGTCGCCCACGTGTAAATAAAAATGTTTTTCCCATTGTAATCTTTCCCATGGCGAAACGTTTTTCAATTCAGCTAATCGAGTGGCTGTCGGGGCATTTTTATTACATTACTCACCCAAACCGTGCCGTGTCTTTTGTATGGCATTTTACCATAAGGCATACGTGTTTTGGGTGCTTCAAAATTCTCAAAACGATGGAGCTTGAAGCGTGTGATGAAGTTCCCAAGATGGTTGACGAGCGACGAGCCTTCAGGGCTACTGAAGAGGACTTCATTTGCTGGGTGGTGCTGGGTGGTTGTATCAACATCAGCATACAGCATCCAAATATCACCTACTCACACGCACACATTCATATCATCTCAAGATGCAACTGCGGGGAGAAAAGGGAGCTTTCTTTTGGAGATGGAACGCCGTGGTACGTGGTGGCCATCGCCAACAGGAGGGAGAGTAAATGTGTTTTTCATCGTAAAATTTATGATTCAATTTGATGATGGATTTAAAAGCACAATTTATGTGGTGTGCTTTTTTTTTGTTTTGGAAATGTCTCAACCCTACCCCATCTTTCTCCTCCCCTGCTTTCCCCGTTTCACCATTGGAACTTCTAGGATGAAGATGCGCACTTACGACAATCAATTAGTTTAATTGTATCCATTTTCGGTAGATTGGTGGGAGAAAAAAAGTACAAAACGGCAACCATCTTCCCATGGTGAATGGTTTAACTTTAGAACAAAACACAGCATTAATGTCACTCGATAGGAATGCGTTTAGAGTTTATATTAGTTTGGGTACTTAATGACTGTTGCGTGATGGGTTACGGATTAATTAGATAATAAAGATTCCATGATTTGTGATCGTATTTAGGAAAAGATAACTTCAGAAAACTGTCATAGCTTAGATAGAGCTATTGAGTTAATCAAGATGGAGGTTTTTAGGGTTATTTTTGATCATATAACATTTGTCCTATTTTGTATTATTTTGTTTCCTTTAGGTGGAACTGTGAACATATTTTTTGTTGAAAATTAGTCAATATATTTTTTTAAACAAACTTTAATTGCTTATTTTATGGTAAAATTCAGGTCAAACTGACTCAACAGGTCTACTACACTATTTGCTCTAAATTTCTACAATTACAAACACTACAATTTCTTTTGAACGTTCTTCGCCCAACCCAAAACTTACACTCCTGTAGCAGCCCTCGTGGAATCTGTTATTTTATGGATATTTTTACACCTTCTATTACAAACCTGCTTGGCAAGAGCGAAATCTGTACCGAAAGGCACGGAGTGTGGCACAAACGCACCGCAAATGTACCAAATGCGTACCTTTTGTGTACATGCAGTGGCTTAGCACGCGGGATTACACGTTTCGATTAAATCCCTGCAGATTTCACAAAGGTCGCTATGGCTATCGACCCAACAAACCTTAAGAGATAGCTTTTGCCTAACTTGGGACCAATGTTGTTTGCTCCGGTTTGTGCAAGCTTTATCCCCTCGCATTCTCTCTCTCTCTCTCTCTCTCTCCCTCTATCTCTCTTTCTGTGTCTGTTTGTCTCTCTCACACTCACACACACACAATCGTGGTTGAGCGCAGACCCACACCACACGCGCCTGCCGTAGCATACATTCAGGCGCCGGATTCCCTTGTCAATCCGTTTTAACGTACCGCTATTACGGTTCGCGTTAGTTCGGTTACTGCGACTGCGAATGATGAATGATTCACGCAAATCCACGGCTCACCAGGACGCATTAGTTCCCGCTGAACAAATACCGACACACACACACACACGGGCAGCACAGCTGGCACAAACTGGACCTTTTTCGGTATCATCGTCATCGTGCGCGTTTGACGAAGATGAGTACCGTGATGTTTGCATTGCCATTTCGACTGTAAATGAGACCCATACGTTACACGTCCAACTCGGCATCCCGGCGATGGGCGAAAGGATATAATTGGGGAAAGTAATTTACAGGTTGGTTTTTCGGTCACACACGGCTGCAATCAGGGGAGTTCACCGTCACCGTACGAAAGAACGGGGTGGGTAGTGATGGGGTGGGGTGGCTTTCCCTCCTCGCAGGAACCCCCCCCCCCGGCGAGTTCCTAATGTTAAGCTGATTTGTGTCGCTTCCTTTCCCAACAGTAGTTTGCATTTAAATTTCGTGGAGAGTATGTCATCGGTATGAACTGTTTGCACAACTCAAAACACTTCCCGCAGTACGGCGAAATCCCGAGCGTGAAATGTATAGGGTGGGAAAAAAAAAGGCAAGAAGCGTAGTTACCGTACGAGTTCTCCATTCGAAATGACGTCCAATTTTAATGGGAGGAATTTTGGTGCCACTTGGTGGGAAGGAAAAATGGGATTAAAATGCTGGTAACCATCCCCTCATTTACGCCTGCTAAACTGGTTCAATATTCTAAGCGGAAGGCCAAATAGCAGTAGCAAGACGCACCAGGCGAGCCATCGCTGATGAAACGTGCATCAATCATTTTTATGGATACATTTTTCACCATTTTTTCCCTTTTTCTTGGTCTGACGCTTGGGAGAAGTTTTACACGCGCAGACTATCTAAGAATGCGAAACGATGGTACACCACTTTTTTTTTTTTTGAAATAGAAAATACACAAAATAAACCAATAAAAAATCATGCTTTACTGTAAAGAGAAACTTGAAAACTAAGATGAACATAACAAGCGTTTAAAAGGTAAACAACTTAAAGCGCTCGCCTGTCACCATCTTAAAGTTGACAGATTTGATGTCACAGAGGTCGCTTTGATCGCACGCAGATGACGCAACAATATTAGTATGTTTGACAGCAGCTCTGCTTCGTTTCGGGCATTCTTGATTGCACTCCTCTTTTTAAGGCAATAAAAATTGCATTTTTCTTCCTCTTTTTTCCACCCCGAATAACAAGAAGAGTTGGGGGTTATCTTGTGATAGCAGAATGTACACACAAAAAAACCCAATGGTAAAAAAATGTGATCAAAAGTGTGAAAAATGCCACCAGCAGAATGGCGCCATTTTGCCTGCCCGGGGCTTTAGCGAAAAAGCTAAAGAAAATAAATAAATAAGGAAGTGAAGCTCATTTGCGGGGGGGTATTTTTTATAGCTTTCGCATACTAAGTGTCCCCTGTTTTGGGGGTGTGTGTTTGGTACGTGTGTGTGTTGCGCACTTTGCACCGGGGCGAGGTTAATGTGTAAAAGGATAAGAAATTGTGCTCGATTTTTTCTTGCAGCTTCTTCTGCTGCTGGTTATTCCTTTGACACACGGAAAATACATTGAAAGGTAGAACAGCACAAAAATAAAAAAAAAGCGTGAAACACACACACACAAACATACACAGAAAAGGGGGAAGATAAAATTTATGCATGTCATTAAAGTGATGAACGAAAACGAGCACGAACGAATGACGGATGTGGCGCTTTTTGCCATCTTTTCTTTTTTCCTTTTTTTTGGGTACTTTTGGAAGAGGCAAAAAGAGCACATTGGGTGTTGGTTTGTGGCAAACCATCGTTTAGACTCTGCTTATATACATATATTTCTTATTGATTTTTGTTGGTTTGTCGGTGTGTGGCTGTTAGTTTTTGTTGGGACTCACTCGCCGTGCACGTTTATCTCACTGAAAAGCCCGCGTAATGAACGTCCCGCGGGCTAAGAAGGATGTGACATGTTTTTCTTAGAGTTTCCCTTTCAAACAAAATACGCAAGAAAGAAAGAAGACCTTTGCAGAAATGGGCCCGAAACGAATATCCTCTCTATTAACTTCTATTCAGTGGATGATTTTTTTTTCTTCTTTTGTGTGTGTGGGTCGGATGGATAGGAGCAAAAGATGCCTCCCAGCGTATGGAGTTGTGGGACAGAATTTTGATAAACCTGCCCGAGTCGCTTCCAAAGTTCCCTTCTCATTCCTCCCCTTTCTAGCCTCCCACCCCACATCATTTTGGTTTTGTTGTTTGATAAGCCCCAGAAAAAGAAACACTTCTGGTGGACAACGGCCGTAGCAACGCCCTTGCCCTAAAGGGGTAACCTTACACGATGCAATCTATAAAAGGGAATTTTAAAGCAATCGATTCACACTGGATTGGACCTAGTCACACAAACACAAACACTTTGAAGAATTGAGAAAAGGACTCGCCCCTTGCTCGACACACAAGCGACTTTCAATCGAATGAAGGAGATTGATTTAACAAACGAAAGGACGTGAATGGACTCCGACCCGGTTCGGTGTTGTCTATTTCGTGCTTTTGTTACCGATTTGTGTTACCGAGAGATGGATGCCAAGGGACACACACACGCACACTTTTTGGAGGACAATTTTAAACTTTCTTGCTGGCCCCATGTTCTCGGTCACGGTCAGCAAAATGGGAATGCGTAGCGACAGGGTGTACCGAGGACCCAGTGTGTAGCGATAAATTTTCCTTTCGAAACATCACTCTTCCTTTTCGGTCGGCCAAGTAGACGAGCAGGCGGCATTGGAACCCTTGTGGAACGTGCCCACCCATTCACCCACTTTTCCCTCCCCGAAGGGAAGAAAATGGGCAAGGTTGTTCGGGGTGGGTTTTTGAAAATGCGAAATGTGATCCGGATGGAACTGTTTTCTTCTTCCCTCTCCGATGGTGAATTGGGTGGGCGGAAGCATTGGGGTTTTTTGGGGAAAAAAGGTAAGAAGAAGAAGTTTTTCGGCAGTCGTTGTTGTTCTTGCTGTCGTCTGAGCGGTATAATTTATTTACTTTCACTTGGCTCTCTATTTGCTTTACGTTTCCATTTACTGAGGCGAGTCCGAGGTCCTTTTTTGGCGTAGGCTTTCAGATGTTCTGTGTCATCTTGTTTTGTGGCGTGTCGTTGGTATTGGTTGGCGGGGCAAAACCGAAACCCCGGGGTACGCGGCTAGTTGGTAAGATGGTGTAGGTGTAGGTGTCTGGCAAAGATTGAGATTAATTACTTCGTTTTCGGTTCTGCTTTGTTTGCCGGACGGACGGATATTGATCATCCGTAAACAGTCGAGTGCTGTTGAGCGGGAGGTGAGCCGATGAGTTCGTTTATGTCCGCGCGCGTTCCAAAGTTTTCCTGGCAGCTTCACCGCTGAAGGGTGCTGCTGTAAATTAAGCCGTGAACTGTGCATTGATCGCGACACAAATGTAGGCGTCGTAATTCTGGGCTGCGTTTTTGTGCGAGAAGTGGCAGGTATTGTGTAATGTTTTCAAATGATTCCCATTGTGATGATGAATGTCCTTGGCTTTGCTGTGCTGAATTGGATTAAAGCGACACTTTTCATGCCTTTTCGAGCGTTTGTCATGTAACGCCTGAGTGTATGCAAACATGAAAGTAATTTCCGACATCCTATAGCCCTTATTTAATGATGTTTTATTGTAAAAGCCTTGAATCCTCGTACATGGTACTATGAGTGCCTCTCCGAAAGAATGATTTTGTCTAAACATTGCATAACTTTAGGCGTAAAACATCAAAACGATTCACGGTGGAACAAGCTGTACGTCATATACTATGAGTTGCACTAATTCAACTCTGCAGGAATAGAGCAATCTTTGCAATATGCTGCGACCACCCAGGTCAGTGTGACCACCGTAATTGATCACAGCCAATCATCTATCTCATCTCGCACCAGGTATTCGCCCATCGAGCACAAACCCTGGTTTGGATGGGTAAAGCGCGCAACCGCACTGCGACAAATATTTCTCCCAATTTTTGGACAGCCACGACACGCTCACGACTATTCATCAAGCGCAAGCTGACATCGGTACCGAAGGCGATGGACAGTACCGTCCGTGCAAGACCACGAGGTGCCGGCAGCGGAGTCACCAAGTTCACCCACCAGAGTACACCCGCGTAACCTGGAAAATTTTCGGACAGGAAAACAAATAAATTTTCACGTGTCGGTGTTGCGGTTGCTCTGTTGTTTTTTTGTGTTTGTTTCTCCTTGTCCTTTTGGGTTCTTTTTACTACTCCAGCATCCCGTGGAATATCGCTCGCTCACGTAAAATGTTCATCATCTTTTTGCCCATTCGCGGGACAGGAATCGGAATGGTACGGCGTTTGTTTGGCGCAAAATCGAACCGATTCTTGCCCATTGTTTCAATGGCGCCTGTGTGTGTGTGTGCTCACATTACGCGATCCATAACACCACCAGAATGGCGCCATAAAGCCTGAACCTGGATCGAGTGTGTGTGTGTATGTGGGTCTCCTCTCCAAGGGTTTTTGGGACCCCTTCTTACACCACCTGTTTCGCCGATTGTGCAACGAATCAAAACATAAATGAAAAACCGACCACCCACCGGTGGGGGGGGGGGGGGGCAGAAATGGGTGTCGGTTGGGTGCACAACACTTCGAACACTAAATAAATAACGGTCTTACACACACCGTATCCCCCCTCCCCCTCACACCCTTCCCCTACCCAACAATTTGAGGGCGATTGCTCCAGAGGTGGCCGAGGTTTGTTTTTTTTTTTGGGTTTCCTTCCATGCAGCTTTCCCAAACATCCGGCAGGCGAACCAATTTGTTGTTTTTTTTTGTCTCATCTTTGTAAAGCTTTTGCTGTGGATTGCTTCGGATTTTTTTTCCGTTTCATATCTCGGATGTGTTTAAACTTTCAACCGTTGCATGTGCAAAAAATGAGAGCAGCAAAGAGCACAGCAAAACAACACCAATGCACTAGAAGGGAATGAAACACGAGACCACCGTTTACGTGGTGGGCGACAATAAATTTATGAAATACTGACACATCTGGGTGGGTTCATTTGGCAAACGAATGTGGCGCTAGCCACATTTTTTTTTGTTTTGTTTTGTTTGGTTGAGGGTTGCTTTCCTTTTTGTTTCGTGTATTGGATTGTTGCGCCCGGACCGAAGTGTTTTTTTTTGCTGTTTGCTATTACCTAACGTATTTATTATTGTACCAGTGCGTGTAGGGCGTGTGTCGGGTGATTGAGTGTGTTTAACGGTGAACTAAAATGGGAGGATTAACTTTTATGTTTTTTACTAAAACATTGCAAAATTGATTAAATGCTGGAAGCTTTCAATTTAAGCGAATCAAACAGCAATAATAATATATTTAAAATGATTTAAAAAATATATAATGCATGAGCAAACAAAACCCGTACACAAAGGAACACAAACACAACGTTACAAAACGGTAAACAAATGTCCATTTACAAAAAAAAAATCGCATCCAAAGCGGTGTTTGTTTTAATCACACACAAAGCGCACCGGTTTTTCTGTTATCCCCAAACAAACAAATGGAGAGAAAAAAAAAACTGCTCTCCCTCCGTGTCTGTGTTCCTTCCTTCCATCCGTGGTGGGATTTAAAGTTCCGGAAAAATCTGTGCACAATTATGCATGTCCAACCATGGACGGTGCCAGGACACGTATTTGCCGGAAGTATCTCATATTTTGTCTCGTCTGCTGCCGGCTAGTGCTGCGGGCCCTTAAAGCCACCGAATGACATCACAGACCGACACCCTGTGTGTGTATGTGTGTGTGTGTGTGTTTGCATAAAAACAAAACCGAAGGACCGAGGACAGAAAAAAAAATGCGAGAAGAGAAGGTGAAATTATATCTCCGGTCCAGCTGATGGTCCATTTTCCAGGCCGCAACGAACGGGCAACGGCAGTAGTGATGCAAAAAAAAAAAAACCGGGGAACGAGATAAACTTTAAGCAATATTTTCCAATTTCCCTGCAAAGCATGCCCCCTCCCCCTTCCCCTCTCTCTTTCCTTTTTTCCCCGCTCACCCCATCCCACCTGTGGAGAATGGGGACGGATGAAGGGCGAGCATCGTGACGAGCGCTCAGCTGCCGGACAGATCCGACAGGGCAGTTTCATGACACGGGCACGATGCACCACCATTCACTCGCAGCACTGGCAGCAGCACAGGCAGCACTTGGAAGCAGAATTGGATGGATGAGTTCAGGAAATGGCACAGACCAGCAAAGATCACCATCAAGGCTATCGGACACGAGCCAGCCACAGCAGAGCGGCACATTGCTTACACACACATACATGTGTACATACACACAGATACATGTGTGTGTGTGTGTGGTTCAGGGCAAATGACCGCGATACGGGGCAAAACGACGCAACTTGTAATATCCATTTCAATGTAATTTCACACTTGTCTTCATAGCGGATAAAATGCGGAAAAAGCTTTTTGCAATTTGCTTCATGCCCCCCATGGCATGCATTAGACGATGTGCTGTACATGTGTGTATGTGTGTGTGCTAAAGGAGGGGAGAGGGAGAGAGAGAGGGGGGGTGGGGGTAGAAAAACATCGGTTTCATTTATTTGATGCTACCCCTAGCCCAACGGTATGAAGTTGGCATGTGATCAGCGGGTTGGAAAAAAGGCGAACAAAAGCGGGTGGAGCTTTTGGAAGCAAAAATAGAGGAAGGGGGAAAGGGATCGAAAGTGGAAGTAGCAAACAGAAGGAAACAAACAAACAAAAAAACATAAAAAGTGAAACAAAATCTAGTTGAAAAGGGTTACAACAGGAGTAAAGTCAACAGTAACCGAAACAAAAACAAGAAAAAAGGTTGCAAAAAGGATTGCAGAAAGGGAAAAGAAACAAACCATGAAGGGATGAAACAGATTTCATGCAGTTGCTGTTGCTTTGCCGTGGTTGCTGTTGCTTGTTTCATTCTTGCCAAACTGGGCCGTGCTGTGTGGCCGATTCGGTTTATGTTCGGTTTTCTGGTCGAACGTTCGAAACCCTTTTTTAAAGATGCAATCGGACGAACATCGGACCATTGCGTAAGGGACTGTAAGGTCGGCTTTTTTTTTGAGGAAGGCACACAAAACCGTTGGTACGTACCACGCGACAGGACAGGCACACAGTGTACAGGGTGCCTGCTGTCTGGTGTTAAAGATTTTGTTGGGAACAAAAAGAGATTTACACAAAAAAAAATCATTTTAACCCCCAACACACACACACATACGTGTGAATCGGTCTCCATCATAGGGGTGGAATTTCGCCCTTTTCACAACAGCCACAATGTTTTGTGTGGTAAAGGTTGTTTGCAAATAAGGAGCAAAGACTAAAGCAGTAAAAGCTTCAAAATTCTACAGCACAAAAAAAAAGTAAAAACGAAACAAAACAATTTTCTAGCACGAGCTTGAAATACAGAGAAAAGAAAGAAAACAGGGAAAAGATGGGACAAACGAGATTATTTTGCTTTAATTAATTTCCCCTGTTATGTTAACCTCCATTAGCACGCAGCACGTTGGGTTGCGGGTTGTGGGCCCTTTACAGCAGTCCGAGTGAGACAGATTTTTCCATTTCTTTCTTTGCGCGTGTGTGTGTGCGTTACCTTTCAAACGCTGCAACCTCTGTGCCCTGTTGTGTTGGTCATTTTTCATTCCAAAACAACCATAATCCGTCCCACCTTAAAGAGCATAATCAATCCTTATTTCTAATTAAATGTACGGCTGCACACATGTGTTTTCATGTAGATTAAGATTTGTTTTGTACCGGGTTTGGAAATCGATCCAACGTTTGAGGTTAAGGTTTCCTGCCCTGGAGCCGGATTGTTGCGCTGCAGAGCTATACATTATCCTCTGTACTCGTTGCACATATATATCTGCGTCATGAAGATGTGCGGTGTGTTGAACCTGTTGAAGTGCTCTCTTCACCTTTTATTGAAAAAGCGGCAATATACACGATCGATAGAAAGAGGGAAAGAGAGAGACATAAAGAGAGATGAAGAG
>STHB01004987.1:0-16250 GCA_018908115.1 Anopheles rivulorum | reverse complement strand
TCCAAGTGCTTTCCCCCACCGGTCCCTGGTGCACGTTTTAGGATCGGTTTTAACCCATTACAAATCTTTCTAAAAGTATCACAACGCATACAATATTGGGCGCCATTGTGCAAGGACATTTTGATTCTGAGCATCAATTCTTGGTGGGTAAGGTAGGTATCGTTACGCCATATCCGAAGGGCGTGATATGAATACATAATTATTATTAGTTATTAGTTATCCGTTCGATAGAATCTCATTTTATTGTTGTGACATATGGATCAGTACAGCTTACCGATACGAAGGAATGCGTCACCCAGGGAACTTGAAAACAGTTTTATGTTGTATTCTTATTGTATTGAATTTATCCAATAATTATTTTCTACAAAATTAGCTTTTATTGGGAAAATAACTCACAATTTTCATCAAAAAAAACTTTTATTAATAAATAACAATTAAAAAAATATTTAATATCGTTTTTAGATAGCGAATTGAACCAATTCTGAAATTCCTCGATTTGAAAGACATTACATATAATTTTAATGGAATACAAATAAGAACATTCTGTCAAGATCAAAACAAATTGATAACGAAATGATCCTAATCTCCAAACTTTTTGACTGAAGCAGCATTATTTATCAGAATAATGTCCAGATAGAAAATTACTATCTCAAGTCTAGTCGCTTTCAGTGCGTCCTTTGAACGAATTAAGCAAATCGATTGATTGAATTGAGTTGAATTCTGAATATAGCAGCATACTCTAAATATATGATATAATTTTGAACCCAGCATTTGCGAATTAACGTATTTAGCGTACATTTTTTGTATTATGTTTTCAAATATCATACATTTTGTCCCATCAACCGGTCGTGTAAATGTTTGTAAAATGCTGGATTATACACATATGCGCATTTACGCTACAAGCCAAACCGTAAAAATTCACCAATAACCCTTTCCACGTCTTATTGAATGGTAAATTTAGACTCATAGGTCATAAACTGCATGTGCTCAACACCTAACAAACCATCCAATCATTGCAAATTTACACATAAAGAGTTTCAATTACGCAAAGAACAGCTAGCCGGGAATTATCACGCAATAAATTGACAAAATTTCATTATTATTTCTCATCAATATATTATTCTCCCACTAAATAAAACCCCCTGCAAACTACGGTCGTGACATTTATGGCAAAATGTTGCACCCTTGCCGGTATGAAATTTCCCCGTGAACAAGTAGAACAATTCCATAATTTTCCTTTTGAAAAATCGAAAAATATGTAGCCGCCTTTTATGTTTATACCACCCATCAAAAAGGCGAAGCACCCATCGCATGGCCACACACACACACACACACACTTTGTCACATCAGCATTCATTCGCCACAGTAAAATATTTTCTCGTGCATTCTCACTCCCAAAACAAAACAGAAAGGAAAAAGGGGCCGATATTTTGACAAGCCGATCAATAAAGCGAAAGTTTCGCACGAACCTTCACGTTTGCAAAATAACACAAAAACCATAACAACGAAGCCCGTGGTTTGAATGCCTAGACTTAAAAGTCATCCGCAGCGTGTGCGAAAAGATTCCATCATACCGACCGATTCCGACCGAGAACAATTCATGGCCATGGAAGCATGGAGCTAACAAGCGAAATAAAGAACCACCGAAAACCCGTACCAAACAAAGATACAAAAAATGCGTGGCAAAATTACGCGCACAGTTGCGCACGCCTTCATTCACACGCTCTCGCGTACGTACGCTACGCGAATAACCGAACGATCATAAATCATGGCAACAATTTCAATAAACTTTAAGCAACAATAACTCTTTCTGTGGCGTCACAGTGGTATAGTGCCGGAGAGATCCTGGAACGGTGTAGGTGGAGGATGGCACAAGGAGGGACGATATTCGCACGAGGTAGCAAAATGGAAGAAATTTAACAGACGATTGAAGCCATTCTTGGTGCTTGGGCAAGGGCTGCTTTCGCGCGTCCTCCACGCGACCATTCCTTACCCGGTTGTAAGAGAGTTTTCCACTATTACAAGCAAAATCTGAAAATTAAACTCATAATTCTTCGCATCCTTCAACTCGCGTTCACGCCGGGTTCACAAGCAGCAGGACGAAAGCAGAAAGAGAGAGAGAGGTTTGCTTTATTGGTAATTATTTCGGCAAAATATCCAAACATTGCTACCGATTTTCTCCTCCCACGGCCACCTTTTCTTTCATTCCACAAAAAGCAATGCCGTGCTGCAAGTCGAGCACTGTTGCCGATCTCTTCTGGTACTACCCCGGCACAACAAGGCGGCATGGTATGGCACAGCATAAACCAGCATAACGATCTCGACGACGGTTGGTACCGATGAATCGCTCTTTATCGCAACAAATCGGGCCACGGGAACGAGAAGTAAAGGGAAGAAATAGAGGGGAAGAAGAGAGGGAGGGACATTTTCTACCCCGTTTTTGTGCGCTCTTGCCACAATGTTTCAATCCAGACCCCGACCAGCAGCAGAGAAAAAGGCGAAGATTGTGTAAGCCTTTAATTTAAATACATCCCTCCCGGGGATCCGTTCCGGGATGCTCCATCCATTCAACACCTAGCGATGCGGTATCCTTGAAAATATCCTGCGCTTGTGCTTCACCACCCGTACACGAAGTGGGGCGAGATATTTCCTCGTTTTTGTCTGGCAAATCTATTACAAACGGTTTAATCCAGTGCTGGGCCAACGATTTTCTCATTTGCGCTTTTAAAATTTGGAAAACAGCGTAGCCAAGGTGAAGTTGCATATCTCTGTATAAATATATTTGTACTCAGCCATAGTTGTTGGAATTTTAGCATAATTTTAAAGGATTTTACTTAAAAAAAACCTTTAAAGAATGAAATGTCATACACATAATCGCAAGATATTGCAAAATGTTGTCTAAAGTACATCAAACATTGGAGCAAACAGTGAATTGTTTAAAATAGCTAATCAACATAATTGTTAGCAAAGCCATTTACAAAAAAAAACCAACAACTCACACCATTGCAAGCATGATTAACCAACAGCACCACACACATTGGTACAGTTTTATCCTTTGTTATCTGCTCGATGAGCTTAATTCATCAATCAATGAACGAGGAGCACACATTCCAATCACACACGCCACCCTATTGATGGATTTACTCTTTCATTTCTTCAGGAGTGCCAGGACGTACAAGGACATGCGAGTAACCCCCCCCCCCCCCACACACACACACACACACACGGACACATTCTTTACCTAGATAATTAATTAACATGAAGCATGCTGAAGCATCACTGGACGCAAATTGACCAAGGCCACACAGACATAGCACACAATGCATATCCGGGCGCACAAGCGGTTCTTCTCGGCTTCGCTCATCAAACGATATCGTTCGTCCCGCTTTCCCAACACTTCATCGCCCAAGATTCATCTCATCAGTTGACCCCGTTCGGTGGTGGAACAATTTATCTTTCATTCTAATTGATCACTTCATCGAATCTTATTCATCCCGTTTGCTCCCGTCTGCAAGCTACAATGGCCGCTAGTGCTTGTACCGCAGCTCTTGTAGTACCCACGCCGCCACCACCCAGTAGAAAGAGACAATCAATTTTAATCCATCTAGCATTGGTGGGATGAAGGTGGTGTTGCCGTGTCCTTGGTGTCCTTCGTGAGGCGTAAGAACTTCCAACCAGCCGGCAACGACAAACGGCGCTGCTGGATGTTCCAGTGTGCCGGGAGAGGATAAACACAACGACGAACAGAATATGGCACGGATTGTAATCTATCACACAGTATAGACACCAACGTGATGCACGCCCGCTGTGCACTTCCGTACCATCATTTCAATGCCACAAATTGTGTTAAATATGGTCGCTAACCCGCTTCCCTGTTTCACGCAATTTCACAATCGCTTGCTCGTTTATGCGATATTTTAGCTGTTCGTCTACTATCAACCACCATGCAATCCCGACCGACCGACCGACCATCCGCGTTCGCCGTTGGTATGGAAAATCCGTGTCAAGCGGGTTCAAACAAACAGCACCTAACAATGACGATCGACACAACAGGATTTCCTGACACATCGCGCCAACTAACCGGTATACAAAACCCCTTTTCGAACTGTCGTCCACGGGGTGGCCAAAGAACACACACACGCAGAGAGGTATGAGGCACACACACACACGCGCGTAGGATGAGCTTCATTCCGAGACAAAATCACACTCAAATCGCCACCTTTCGCTTCCCCTCCCCCTCCCCCCGCAAACAAAAACCGTTGATCCCATCGCTTAGCGAACCTGTCAATCATTAACACTGGAGGGAATACCGAATAACGTACTACCTCTCTTTTCCAATGATATTCAGGCTACAGCATTCAGCGGTCGTCGTCTAAGCGGCGGAAAATTCGCAAAGAATGAACCCTCCTTTTATGCACGGCCAAAAGCATCACACACGTACACACACACACACACCCACATTAGGGAGGGCTTTGGGAGGGAGGGACCAAAAACCGATTACGCATTATTTGTTCGCCTCCACAAACACACACATATGTGTGCGAGAACTCACTCACAGCTCACGACAGAAGGCACGCACAGATATGCTGGCGGCTCGCAAATAATGTCGAGCATCGAGCGTCGAACTCTTACTGCCAGAAACCCCCCTTCTCCACCCCCCCCCCCCTTCCTCTCCCCTTTAGAAGGGGGTGGGAGTGAAAAGTGTGGTAGCTTTTCCGCACGAATAATTTTCAACCCATTTCCACACGCTGTAAAAGGAGCCCCAGCACAGTCGATTCCAGAAAACCTTCGACGCTGAATGACGTACACATCAAGCAAGGGGACAAGCGTTTTGGGAGATCTCAGCTTTCGAGGGATCCACACGGTGGCGGAGTTTTCGGGGGCACCGTTTCGCCCGACCTGGTTGGTGGTGGTCTTTGTGCAAAATTATGTGGAAAACCCCAAAAGGCAACAAGTCGCAACAACGAGCAACAAGAGCACCGTGTCGCGTGCGCATTGGTAGCCAGCGAGCCCGCCAAGTTCTCTCTCTCCCTCTCTTCAACGCTGTTTTTGGCGATGTTCGATTTAATGATCTGTGAAAAGGGAATTTTTAGGTAAGTGGGGTAAACCGAACCCTGGGTCCTGGGGGCTCCCGTTGGCTGGGGCTGGGTTTCGATTTGTTACGGTTCGTTGTAACGGTGAAAATAGGGACCGTGGAGGGCCAAAATTTTCCAGCGGCCATTTTGAAACCCCGTGCGTTTGGTGCTGCTGTGCGTTAAAAGGGTGAAACGATTTGAGAGGATGTTTTTCTTTACGAACGGTTGCCTGGTTGCAGCAGAACGACACAAGAGCCACATGTTGCCGACCGGGCAAAGCCCGCAGCCAGCAGCGAGTGAGCGTAAAATTGGGTCGAACGTCACCTTTACCGTCCACAATTGTTCACCACAAAAAAGGGCTCTGTGTGTTTGTGTGTGCCTTGGAGGGATGTGATGCCGCACAAAAACATCCCCACCTGAAGATGGGGCCTTCTCGTTTGAGTCGGGGTACGGTATCCGCTAATAAATCAGAACCTACCACAGCACTAGGTAGGTCTCGCACGTACCCAAATTCTGGAGAATATAGTGCTGCGCTAGTGGTAGTGGTGGTATACACATGCCAGACCTTCGGAACATAGGAACCGAAATCATTTCTCTCTCGCGACGTTCAAGTTCTGCAAAAAGGTGCTGGAGATTTCTTTTATGCATGAAGCTTGATGGAACGGCCTACGTTTTCGGCAAAGCACGAGACGCGACCGGTCAACAACAGGGCCGACAGAGATGAAGCATCGGTTACTATGGTGCTGGCAGAGAGCATTGCCTCAACTTCACACCCGTGGGACCCACTCGTCATGTGGGATATTTCCCATTTTCCCTGGTCTAATATCCCAAACACGACACTCCGATACGGTCGATTTGGAGACCGTTTGGAAGAATTACTAACCACCTTCGGCAGATTGCGAGAGGTTTACCTGGCCTAAAGGTTGCCAAGGGGATACAGACACGCACCCAAGCACCCCAATACGCATGTGTCTTGCGATGCGAACACAGCACCGTTCTTGTACACCCGGTTGTGGTGGCCTCTCCCCGTTCACTGTGACGATCCCATTTTCTGTGTCGAAACGGGAAATGGGGAATAAAGGTTGGGAACAATGCGTATACATAAAACATTACACTGACGGACCCAGCACCGACCCATACATAAGTTATAAAGTCTGGCAGCACTGCTTCCATCCCACTGTTCCTCCCCTTCCCCCAAGGGAGACGCAGATATCAAGAAGCTTCATGCTCTAAACTAAAATTACAAGACACTGTTACACAACTTATACTAGCGATAAGTTTAACAGGTACACAAAACAAGCTGTCTTTCAATCAGGTGTTACAGTGGCAATGCTGTGATAAAAACTATCAAAATTGCAATGTTTATAAGAAAACGAAGTATTTCGTCCTGGTATTATAAAAATTATTCTTCAATACCGGCCCAAGGCTAATGCGAATACTAATTTAAATATTATATACTTAATTCGTAACTCATCTACACGCAAACATACTCGAATAATTAACCCATATTTACATAATACAACCATCTCAATGCACCCTCTATAGTGTGAGGATTGGGAAATTCAACTTCCTTCTAATCAACTTTTTTTTCCCGAAAGTACCACTACTCCCTCTATTGGGATTAAGTTAAATTTTATACATTTGTTAATCATTCCTCAAAACTTGGTGTGTTAGTAATGTACACCTTCCACCAGAAGCGGTGTTAGTTATGGAAAAGGCAGAAAATTATTATTTTCTTTCCCGTGAGAAGCGCTTGGAAGAAAATGCGCATCAAGCATAGGGTCAATTATGGGTGGCGACCCTCCCCCATCACCACTTTTACTTGCAAGGAAGGCTAAAAATCTCAAATCAAGCCTAATCCTTATGTTCATGCACAAACACACACGCACATACGTTCGTAGCAGGTGTTACACACACTATTCATTATTAGCCCGGACTGGCTTTATGCTAATCCTTTTCGCAATTTAACCTTTCCGGTTCCGGAAAAGAATATAGATTCTTTCATTTACGCTTTTCCGAAATGGTAAAAAGGGGATGGGGAGTGGTGGGAGGATTGTCAAAAAGGCTCCAAAGGCAAGCAGCAGCCCGTACTGGAGCAGTCCATTTTCTGTAGGACTAATTTTTGGTAGCAAGCAAACGCCCTTCTGTGCTTGGACGATAATTATAAGTCGGTGGTTTAACGTTGATTCTACAGCGACACTGCAGTCTGTGGCCGTCTGGAAACTATAACGAATTACAAACAAAACGAAAAACACATGCACATGCTACGCGGGGAAAATATATTATTTAATGTGGCAATGCTATGCCGCGTTTACTTTCGTCGTGCGATTTTCTTTTTTAGCCACGAACGTACTTCCCTACAGTAACGCACCGAAAACGGAAAGGAAATGTTTCCCCTTTCACGAACGACGGAAAGGATTAACTTTCGTGGCTTATATTGTGTCACACACAAAAACACGAAACAGAAAAAAAATAAGTTCTGCTCTCCCAAACCTGAAACCTCCATACAAAAACCTGCAACAGATCGGGGCGACTGTTTCCAAGGAAAAGAAAAATCCCCTTTCCACAGAACGCACGGACAAGTGAGCGAGAAACATAATTTTGCTCCTCATCGTAAGCAAGCAGCTACGACTGTGCAAAATCGTCTCCGCTCTCGCCATACCACGCTGTCCGGTAGGAAAATTGCACAATTTACACCAATTATCGCTAATTATTTTAATTAAATTAAATGCTTCCTTTCCGTTGGAAGAAGTCACACCGCGCCGTGTTTGCTACTTGTGTTTGTTATTCTCGCCGGTCAGTTCAATCGTGGGCTCAGTGTACAGCAAATGGTTAAGAAGGTGCTGGAGGGAGATTAAATCCTACAATTTTTCCTACCACCCACTCATTGCCGCTCATTGCCACCGTACACCGTGAAAAGGGGGAAAGAAAAATCGTACAGCTTTACTCACCGGACGCCCCCAGGTGTGAACGGAAGTGAAGGCAGAGCCAAGACAAAAAAGAAATGCTCTTTTCATGCACCGAAGAACATTTGGCACAGGATGCGACGGTTTGTAGTGCTACCGACAAGCGCGTGGTTTTGTTTTTTTTTTCTTTACTACTAGAACCCCGGGCTTGTAAGGTGTCCGTGGACTGATGCAGAAGCGAAAGGGAAATCATTAGCGTGCGGGAGACGATGCGGAATGTCACTTTTATAATCTAATTTGGACTGCAACGCTCGCTTGTAAAAACCACGGCTAGTTGGATGGTTTCCAGTGAAATGTACAAATTGCTACCCTTTTCATTATGATCTGAAAGGAATTATGGGACTAATAATGTGATTGTTCATAACATAAGTTGAAAGATTTCACAATTTAACAAATATTTTCATTTAATCAAATCTAAAACAAGCAATTCAATGACAAAGATTATGTTAATCCGAAAGTGCACATAAAACAAACATTACAAAAATGAAAATAAAAGAACGATTCGTTTAATAAGCATAAAATCTACAATATCTGTATCAGATATTATTATCTAGTTTTTTAAAAACTCTGAAAGCTTTATGTACCTTTTGGGACCTTCAATAAAACATTGAATTGGCCATTAATGTGTTTCAAGAGCAACGAGTCTAGTATTATCTACCTTTATTTTCAATTCCAAGCACGGTTATTATAGCTCAGTATGTCACGCGGCTTCGAAGGTAAAAGTCAACCGACAATTAAAGTAATACTATCGTCCACATTCGGTTTTCGTTTGATTGTAGAAAAACTTTCTCTCTAGTACGCAATGTTTTGGTCATAACAAGATATTTGATGCATGAAACATATTTCCCCCAAACAGAGTGTTGAGAGGCTATATTACCACAACTCTTCCCGAGTGAAATGTAATAGGAAAAGTTTTACCTGTCATGAAGCCATGCGGACTTGTTTTTACTACTATTTATTTTTTTATTCCCTTTTTTGTGTGCTTTATTTCGTAACTATTTATTCCAACCTCAGCTACGCGCTGTTGCACATGTTTTGGGTTTGCGTGATGTTGTTGGAAGTTGGAAACAAAGGAAGATAGAAAGGAATCGATTAAATAGAAAGAGCTGTTAATTGCATACTGCTTTTGGCGCACTGGTTGTGATGGTGATTTTTGTTAGACATTTTTTGCTGAAATATTCTTACTTACTGACTCAAAAGGTTAATTAAAATGGCCAACCATCAATGTTTAAGAACGAACCTGAAACGAAAAAGGAATCAGTAAATTAGTATAATTAAAATTGGCACATGCAGCACATTGTTTACATTATTATTTTGAAATGAAGCTTGGTTAAATGTAGTTAAATATAGAATAAATATTCATACACAATTACATTTGACGAAACATTCGGACGGTATACTTATCTTTTAAATGAATTTAAAAATAAAAATTTTAGATTTTAATTTTCATTAAAAGTTTTTTTTCATAACATTGATGGAAACCAGAGCCTCGCTTGTCAATGTAACTTACATAAATTCTATCATACACTTTACTATATTCTACCCAATATTTACAGCTAGAAATATTCATGAACAATTATTTTAATTGCAATAACATTAATTCTATCTCAACCCGAATGAGAAAACCGTCCGGAGCGAGTTAAATTACGGACAAGAAGCGCACTCGCTCACCAATGTCAAATAAAAACGAGCCTTGCCGTTCCTAAATTGGATGCAAATTAGAGCAAACGCTGGTGCAGACGATGCTTTTTCTCGTTATTGCCGCATCCACTACGGTGTCTTTCTTGCTAGAGAAAAAAAAAACGGAATCAAATCAAACGCACAACGATTGCACCGTGGTACGATTGGTGAGCCCAACGAACGATAATCAGTACCACACGTGTACACTCGCCCAACCGATCGAAAATTATCCCCAAATGCGAAATGAGACCCTCCGAGTGCCGTTGTTCGTCGCCGCTTCACGGCACAAATTGTGCACCGAGTCTTAATGCAAACTGTTGATTTGCTGCGTCCAATATTGGAGCAAAGCGCAACCGTTTCGGCAAACGTTTCCCCAACCACGCCGGATGGTTGACCGGGGCTCTCGCGGGTCGCCTGAAGAACCGAACGAAGCTTGGACACATGCAGCTTGTTTGGTTGAAAATTAATTTTCAATTCGCAATCGTGCTGTACACGTCTGGCACCAGAAGTCTGCTCCGGCCAAAGCCATACACATATACCCACGCAGGGCACACCACCACGAATGTGCGCACCATCATCAGCAGCCAAAGCAGCAGCAGTCAGCTTCCCGGGCGTGGAAACATAAGTTTCAATTAGTGCCGAAACCGGAAATCGATCGAAACAATCAACACCGCGAGCGGGTGGTAAGCTTTCCAGTGGCAAGGATGAGGTAGGGAGAAGCATTCGTGCACGAGTGGCCTGCTGGTGGGGGGAGGGGTTCGTGGTTTTTGATAGGATAATGTTTTCCCTAAGAAGTAGCTTTCGTATTCGATTTTTGTTCGAAAGGGAGGTTTTTGATCAAATTGATTTTAAATCAAGCGGGCCAAAGATAACGATGCACCGTGTTGCAGGTGCGCTCGGAATGCTTTTATTGCACAGTTTCGGAGGAAATGGGATGATTGTAAAAGAACAAACCGTGGTAAAATTAACGGAGCTACATTTTGGGAAAGCGATTGCCAACACAAAATGTGTTACAAAATTAAAATTTATTTGTTTTGTGTTTCCATTTTGTATTGTATTTATGGGTAAAATTAACTATTTAAATTTTAAAAAAGACGCATTGAACACTTCCGCATTATTCAAATTACCAAAAAATACTAGTTTACCGTATCACAAAAGGACGAGAACCTATTTATACAAGCATTCTAGTGATGTGCGTTATAGAACGTTTCAACGGGTGCGGGATACGAACTAATAGCTCCGGAAGCAATTCCGTACTAAAGACCTGGAACCGATAATATGTTCAATTTCGAAGGTTATTCCGAACTTGCTTTGTTTAACGTACAACATTCTTAGCCGTTTGCCATGAGGCATCTGTTGGAGTTGTGTGAATAATCTTTATTATAATGGTTCGGTTTAATACTTTAAACAAATCTTAGAGAACATACTTTGAACTGTGGTGTGATACAAAAATGTTAGATTAATAAGATTGAATCCTTAAACAACATCTTTTTAACAAATGGGCTAGAATAGATCGATAAATTTAGACCATGCATGATGCCCAACGCCCCTTTGGTAGCATTATTTAATTGTAACAAAATTAAATGCAGTTAGTTTTAGCATGCAGTTTAGGAGTTTCAGCAAGTAGTTGCATGAAGCAATTAGATCCAGGGGACAACCGGAGCCCTTAGATCGGAGTCGGTTCGGGTTTGATTCGGAGTCGGAGTCAGTATTCGAATTTCTGAAGTCTGTTGGAGCCGTTCTTCCCACCACTTATTCATTTACCCCAAAATGTTCAGCATTGACCAGTGCTCTGTAAATAATTATCTTAAACTTGTGAGTAATTGAACAACAAATAATCAACAACATTCTTTTTTTCATTAATATTTTAGTATGACAACTCTTCGTTGTAATATCAATTAGCTAAATCCAACACGCATTGACACAGTTAAAATATTGGAACAATATGCACATATGTATAACAGATAAATAACACAATCATGTTCTAAACTCTTTACATATAAACGATTAAATGTTCTTTCGACCAGAAAAAAACACCCAAATCCAACAACGACTACGATGACCCGGATAAAATCCAACCAACCGGACAACAAAAAATACAGCGTTTGCCACACTGTATTGGGTGTAAGGGAATTAAAAATAAATATCCATCCTCGAAACCGTCATTATATGCTAATTATGACTAAATGCCGCACAATAACGGGTAGCGCCACTTATCTACCTTTCCACAAAGAGGGCTCTCCAACTTGGGTGTTGGGTTGCGTTCCACAAAAGCTATCAAACAAAAAAATATGTCTCTACGTGGAAAAAAATTGAACCTTTGGTACCTACGCTAAAGCATGCTTAAAAAAAAAAGCTATAAAAACACGAAATCCACCGTAAACTGTTTTAGCGAATGTCCCGGGTATTATTTCTTCACAGACGCGTGAAGCTATGTCCGTCCCATCCCGACCAGCGTGGACGTCAAATTGTGCAGCGTTGAAGTTTCGTTGTTTTTTTTGCCCCGTGTCTTATCTATCGGTGTGTTGTGTCGTTACTTTTTTAGCTATTCATAATTAGTTTGTTCAACAACAACAGCAGTAGGGAAAAAAAATAAAGCTACCTCCCTTTTGGTTCGATTTTGGTTCGAACAGTTAGTAGGTGGCGCACACACCATAGCAAAAGCGGCGCTCGCCTTCTTCGCAGGCAGAACATGAAAAATGAAGCCAGTCACGTGATGGTGAATAAAATATAATCAATTTTAGTACCATTCGGCCATCGGTACAAAAGAAACGTATATATTTTTTTCGATGTTGTATATCGAGCTGTGGCGAAGTTCTTCAAAGGCACAAAAATCGATATTATTCGATACACATTTTCGAACGATTCACGGTACCTTACCTGCCGGTAAAATAAATAGGTGACTGTAAAAAGTGGACATAAATTAAGTATCGTTTGCCCTCATTCTAAGTTTAACTGCGCTGCTTAGTGAAGACATTTGGCCTGTGACAAGTAGTGAAGGGAACTCGGTGTGGTTCACCGATGACTAATTTCGGATAGTGCCACTCGTGAATCGACTGGAGCGGTCGTCTAAGATCAGCTCACAAACGGGAGCAGTTGCGTGACTCACGCACACCGCCTTCAACACTTTACTCTGTGCTCGCTTTAAGCTACCAACGTTTCTTTGTGGCGCGCCGTATCAATTGTTCCAATCGTACGCCCACTGTGTGCTTAGTTGTTTGGTGCAATGCGTTGGGGAGATTTGCTTCGCTCCTTTCGGCTTTAAACTGACATCGAACCGTACTCCCATCACATATCGAGCGCCGTGTGTCTGCATTCCATCAAAGCTGAACGGCAACGGTAGAACATGTCGCCCAATTAACTTTCAATTAATCTGCTCATGCAAACCTGTCACTCGCAGGCACACGCGTTGACGTGATATGAGTAGTCAGGGCTCATCCACTGACAGTGCCGGCGGTACTGTAAGTAATTTCCCGCACTGTCCAGGGGGCTTTTGGTTGGCATGTTAAGTGAACTCTTTGGTGTTTTACCATTGAAAAATGTCTTCCTGTCAGCTGGGCACACTGCTGACTGCCGAGCGCGCCCAGTTACGGTTGATCACCAACAAAGAGTCCATACCGCTATCATCATCATCATCATCATTATCAACATGATCCTTCCAAGAGCAGCTGTACCCGGACCGCACTGCAGCTGGAATGCATAAATCAATCAAAATTAATTGGCACATCAGTGCAATTGATGCGTTCTGTGTCTCTGTCTATCTCTCTTTGCCTCCCACAATTCACTATTCACTCCAAGGCACATTCAGTACGGTTTGGCTGCTGTCGTGGCCTTGTGTGCTCGTACCATTATCATCCGGGAGCGACTCGTTCGTTGCATGATCAGCAGCAGCAGCAGCAGCATGCAGCGGGTGGCTTTGTTGTCCCCGCAAGGAACTAACGACTATCCAGACTGGACTTTCTCGCTGATTGACTGGCGATTTGCACCGTGCCGGGCAATGGGTCTTCTAGTAGGTCAATCGTTCCACAACAACCAACCGCAGCAGCAGCCACGGTCCACAGTTCGGTCGCTCCGGAGTCGCTACTTTAATGTTAAGTCAATCCATTAGCGGGAGCAGCGAATAGGGCCACGGCTCAGAAGTAGTCGTAATCGGAAATAGAATTGGAGGCACAGAAACGCGAATGCTCGAACACGGTGTCATTAATCGCTGTTTTAGCTCGCTCCAATCGCACACGCTGCTGTTCACCCCCTTTTCGGATGCCTAACGTAAAGATCCACGGAAACCCTCTCTGCATATGTGTGTACGTTCATTTCAACAATAAATACTCACAATGGAACGACATTTTCCATTCGCACTGGTGGCGAGCACTACAAAAACGAAACATCAGCGTCCAGCGAAAAGGATAACCTGGACATCGCATATCCCCCACAAACACACAGTGGGTCATCGATTTTGTGCCCTTTTCCGTGAAATGGCTTCCTCGTAACAATAACTCCTGTCTCCCTTTACGGTAGAACAAAGGAACTCATGACGTACGTTGGCAAAGAAGACGCTTTACTAATGGAACCAGAACAAACAACAACGACAAAAAATGCCCATATCTGCCATACCCGACTGACCGAATGTCCCTGCCAATGTCCTTGCACACACACACAATACCTAGTGCTGGTGGCTATAGGCAGGCGAACGAGGCTCCAACTGTTCAAAGTCTCCGTAAGTCCAGTGCTGGTGGCCATCATTGTCATCAGGAAGTAGACAAAAACTGGTCCCAGGCACTCTTTTTCTCGAGATCCGTAAGCCCAACCAACAGTGGTGGTGGGCCTGACTTTGCCCATAAACTGCATGTACAGCACACGGTTCCGCGCCAATGAAGCGCAGCAAACCCACGGCAAATAGTGGGCAACGCGCAAGGGTCAGCAACACCACAGGCATGTCCTTTTTAAGTGCAGTGTAGACCAAAAAAAAAAACAATGGTTTTGCTGCTTTTGCTTCGTTTAAGGATTGCGACTATAGGCCCGGGGAATATAGTTTTTTTCCTACTCTCCCGGATAGGTACAACAAAAAGTGCAATGCTTCGTACGAGTAGCGAGGTCATCGCTGTTGTGGTAGGTTTTTTTTTCTTTTAGAATGGCTCATATTCGCTCGGTTTTCCTGCTTGACCGTTTAATGTTTCGCATAAGAAAATGTCCGTCTACATTGGCTTACTAATCGATATCAATAATGTTCCAACAATTCTATTTATAGCCCATTTATTCAGCTATTCAATGACAGCATGTGATAAAAAATTCCAATACAAATCAATAAACACTACTAACCGCTGACAAAATACACACTTTTTTCTCGCAGAGAAATGTTGTTTGACTTTTGATTTACAAGAATTTCTTTCTTTTAGAAGTCTTATCATGCTACACATCGAAATATGTAAATCGATGTCTAATATGTTGATAGGTACGGAAGCAAACACAAAGATTAAGGACTGGTTTACTTAAGTACACAATTTAATAAAGCAAACATTAAGTCTTTTTTATTATATGATTAAACCTTTTTTTTTGTTTCGTGCCATGTTTAGTGGCAAATGTTATTTTAAATGAAGTTTACCGTCTGATGACACGTGTTAGTAGTAAATTGACTCATCCGTAACTGGTAAATTGTCTATTTTTTTTTTTATTTCACTTTAGAACGGCCAGGCCGTATATCTTGGTAAATTGTCTAGATGTATTGTAAATCTTAGTAGTTCTTTGCGTCATTAAATATGACAATCCCGCTTCTTCTTCTACTGTAGAAAACTAATTCCTTGCACAATAAACCAATGTACCTCATATTTGCTATAGGTAGCATTTAATTTACTCAATATATTTGGGGTACGAATGGGTTCTCATATGCAATATGATGCAATTTTTAAGATATTTTTATTTGTTTGTTTTTGTGAAAAATACGTTGATTAATATTTTCTATTTGATTTTTGCTCAGCTTTTAGACTTGTAAAACTATCAAGTTAAGTTAATAAAACTGTTCCACCTAAGATCCTTGTCAGTGAATCAACCCGTTCCATAAACAATTGGATACTTTTAAAGGTAAAAATCAATATGTGATGTTATATGTAAAGCATAAAGACTTCATAAATAATTATCATATGCCGAAGAGATAAAAAAATATAACAAAATTACTGTAGTTTAATTTACTCACAACGTTGTTGTTTGATGAAAAGATCAAAACATTGTCAATGGGATTTTTATTAGGCAAATACGTGTACAAATAATCCTTATTCTAAGAATGTTAACATGAACATTATCACTGGGTTCAAATAAAAATTGTGACGAATGTGACGAACCATGAGAAAATGTATTGTGTCTTTCAAGATTCATAATTCTGACTTTTACTAAATAGTTGAACGGTTAAGGATGAAGCTGTTTCGCCCTTTGCATTACAACAATGCAATTAGAAGGATAAACTGCCACAAATCAACTTAGGACCGTGTTAAAGTTCAGCAAAAATGCTTACGTTTCCGCTTACAGCCATCCCCTTCCA
>STHB01004970.1:0-16260 GCA_018908115.1 Anopheles rivulorum | reverse complement strand
ACTCCCTCCAAGCTGACCGGGTGGCGCCAGGGTCGGGGCCAGGTCTGTGCGTGTCTTCCACGCGTTTACCCATGTAAAGCATCCAGGAGGCTTTTCGAGAATGTCTTCCTGATTCTGATTCGAACGAAGGAACAACCCCCTAAAAACAAACAGCGACAAGCAAAGAAAACAAAAAAAAAGAAAGGAAAAACCTGTCGAACGAGATCCGGGTTCCGATGAAGGTCAGTGTGTAACAGGCTTACCTAAAATGGAGCACACACGTTGCTTCGATGATAATGAGGGGAAAAAAAGTGAATAAAATAAAAGCGAACGTACCGGTGCCGGTTTTTCCACTTGCCTTCACTAAAGGCAAAGTCCATGAGAATCCTTCTAAAACATGGGATTTGAGTGCTTTGAACTCACCCAAAGCAGCTAGTGAGCAACTGGTTCACGTGAGATGGCTTCAAAAAGCTGGGAAATCTGGCCGAGTTCTAGGAAGTGTTTGCACTTTCTCACGACGGATGGATTCCACGGAAGGAGTTTAGACTTTGGATCCATAGACTTTAGACCTGGATGAAGGTCTACTTTACAACTGGATGAAAATCTCCATAACGAGTCAATTAACGATTTGGACAGTAAAACAGCACTCGCCGGTTCTAGAATCTACCTGAAGTACTGAATCACTATTGCACCAAACTAACAACTCAGTCTCAAGCTATTCAAGTCACACTTAGCAAGCTGTCCCTCATAATGGTGATAAAAAGAATAAAACCAAATTAAACTTAACTCCTTTTACTTTAAGTGTTTACTTTCCACCTGACAGCTTAACGGTAACATATTCAGCTTCTAAGATACCTCGTCCCAGCACTTGCGAGTAATACCAACCCATCTTACTGAAACTCCTCACATAACACCGCACAATGTTTCCGTCATTAATGATTAACGTTTCCACTCATTTGCCGGTAAGCAAAAGTAAAAAAAAACAACACAAAAAACAGCTTCATTAACCATTACATATGCGCATATGCACTCGGTGCACGTACAAGTGCACTGGCGCACACAGCAAACCTTTCCCGGGTTCATCGCTTAGCCTGGCAGCAGGGAAAATGTCATCATAGCTCAATCGTCACATGTCACACACGGTGATGGTGGTGCTGGCTCCCTTACGACATGGTGCACCGCGGTCATAAACTTACCCTTAGCCACGTAGGGTTGGAGTGATGATTTCATATTCAAATTCCCCCGCATCCACAGGCTGCCTCACCTGGGTAACTGTTTGCCCACTCCCAAATGAGGAACGGCTTGGAATTCTTAATCCATGCCGTATCGGATCGCTCCCTGTACGGTGTGATTTGAGTGAGGTGAAGTCGCATCCGTTCCGCAATGTTCCTCGAAGTCGCGGTACAATTTTGTGTTGGAGTTATGTTTGCCAATAGATTATTGATTTGTTAGGTTGAAGCTTAACTGATGTAATTCTGCTGTGTTTTTAAACGAACTTTATAGTATGAAGATTCTTTTAAAAACAATTTCGATGATATATATCTGTTACTTTTCAATAAATGTACCGAAAGTGGGATGTATTAAAACCACAATATTAGAGTGGATATAGACATTATATCACATAACTCCATAGGTCACAGTCCATATCCTTTTTGGGTTCTAATTCAAAAAAGGATATGAAGATTCTGTAACAATTCCAATTTTTTTTCTACTATGTTAGAACGGCCTGTGGCCGTATTAAACTAATTTTACCACGTAGCAGGCTAGTCAGACCGTGCCACGGGGGGACGGTCCGAATGGAATTTGAACCCGGTCCGGTCGTGTTATTAACTGGCGCCGTTGCCAAATGCACCACCGGGCCGCCCCAACAATTCCAAATTGTTAAGTTAAGATTAAGTTTCTAAATGTTGATTCAATTTACTCTGTTTGTGTTGTCAGCTCTTATTACTCTAAGTTCCGTTGGGGAAGGCAATAGGGATTTCGACAATAATTTATTTCATTTTAAAGTATTTATTCCTTCGTCTTTGTGCAGGAGATTATGATTCTAGGTTTAGGAAATTTTTCGATTGCTGGGATTTGCTTCACAAACAAGTCTTCCAAGTATCCTCCAGTAAATGGATGTTTGTATTTGTCAATATCCAATTTACATCGAGAAAAGCTATTTTTACCCAGATTTCCAGAGATAACTTTAGAAGAGATAAAGGTCATAGACATCACTTGTCTAATTCTAACACATTAGATATTGAATCGAAGACACCGTGGTGCTTCCAAAAGAGAGGACCCATTCCATCTGAAACATTGACTTCCTTAGCAAGAGTTGACTATCCGGCTGTGTCGGTAAAAAAGCCAGAATAAATACTTTAAACTGAGTACCGCTCTTGTACTACACACAACCACTTAGAGTATGATATGCCAGATTAAGATAAATACAGTAATTTAGTCTTCAATGATCTCATATTGTTAACCTGTTGCACTAGCGTCTATCATTTGACATATGATATTGGCTCGATCTTACTTTAAGAGCTCACCATGTTGTTCGGCATCAGTTTAATGACGTGAGTAGACTCTCAATTTCTACAATACATTAACGCTTCTGATTAATCTTCTTCCTCAGTTAAGAAAAACTATGTCAGGAGATCGGTGAAATTCTGGTTTGGGATGCTCATGTTTCAACGATGCTAAATAAATTAGCTTACTATATTATCTATAATGTGTTAAAATAAATTTTAAAATACCACTTCAAATACATATAACAATGTACAATTTTGTTCACATTTTTAATGGAGGCATTCTTCAGTACTACTGCCGTACACATCGCAACTGAATCGAATGAATCCTGTACAGGTGGGTTGTGTGGCATTCCAGTTACCGTTGCTACAATTAATCGGTTGCACATCGGTGCTTAGGCAGCGCTAAACAATCGAACAATTGAAAGGAAGGTAGAAAAATGTCTCAAAACCCATATACCTCCCTCTGCTATAACCCACCGCGTTTTCCCACCAGAGCACACAACAACACAACCATTTCACGGTCGTCACGGTTTCGATTCATACGAATGTATACGGAAAGGTGAGATGAGCTTTTGGTGCGCGCGTGAGTACCACGGCATAAAAGCTCCCATCGCATTGGTTTCCCCCGTACGTCGACTGTGCCGCATGAGTTCCATTCCCCGGCGCTCACTCTCTGTTGACGGTTGTGTTCTTCCCCCTTAAGCACAAAAGCACCGTTCTCATCCGTGAGTGACTAAGAGCTACGTTTTCCCGTACAAGTCACCAGCACCCTTGTGCACCAAACGGTTGGACCCGCCAGTGCATTGCTGCTGCGAGATCGTACCGACTTTTTGGCGACGATCGACGCGGTGTGGCCGCGGTACATTTGGGTGGTGAGTTCGTTCGTCACTCGCGTGTAGCCCTCCCCACCCAATGGCAGTGGGGTAGCAAAAACAAAAACAAATCGACCACGATTCCCCTAAAAACCCTGCCACCCGAAGAACGGTCTGTGCGTGCCCGTTTCGAAGGAAGGCAACCGACCGACCGAGCTGCAAAGCTGCGCGACTGTCGCAGCGTTAAATCAGTGTCTCCACCACGGTCCCAGTCGGCGGAGGTTTCTTTCCATTACTGCTGCTGCTGCTGCTACTACCTATAAAGCCTTCTGTACACGAGACAGGCGCCGAACAGACAGACAAAACAGTGTGTGCAGTTGTACAGTGTGTTGTTGTTTAGTTGCCCGTACCCAGCCAGCGTGCACCAGTAGCGCCGGGCGCACCCGCCCCCTAGAGAGGACATTTTGAGCAGGGGTTTGACCGTTTTTCGGTTCCTTTCGGGTATTTGCAAGTGCGAACGTAACCAGAACACACCGGTGAGGAGTTAGCGCCTGTCGGTAGCAAAGACCCGTAGCGAGATTTGAGTAGTGTGCTTATCCACGGCAAACGCAACTAGCAGCAGTGCAGCAGAAAGTGTACGTCAACATGGTGAAGTTGCTGGCCTTAATTGGCATCCTCGCGCTAACGGTGGCCACAGGTAAGCCTAGTCTAGTCTTATGCCTCTACTACCATCCAGCCCAAAGGTCTGAAGTCATTTTGTGCTGGGCGGCTGACATCATCATCACCAGCACGGTCGGTCCCTTTCGTTACCTTTAGGCCATTAAGTTTGGGGTGGGAAATGAGCTTCCGCCTCGCTTCTTTTTTCATTCTGTTGCTCGTTGCGATGGAGGGCGTTTTCCACGTTTCTCTTCGCTTTGCTTTGCCCACCAGCCCGAGTCGAAAGTGCACACTTGCGTACGATGCAGTGGGAACGGTTTGTGCAAAAGCTTGCAATCAGAACCAGTTTCTGTGTCACACGTAAAGCTCGCCAGGCATCGCGGAATCGAGAGGGATGCGATCGGGTGAAGCATTATGATGTGGTGCGCTGGTCGCTTGGAACCGCGGGTAGGCCAACCTTTCACAAATTGGCCACCCTATCTCTCTCTCTCTCTCTCTCTCTCTCTCTCTCTCTCTCTCTCTCTCTCTCTCTCTCTCGCTCTTCGTGTCGCCTTCCCAGCGCTTTAGGGTTTTTTGTACGCTCAGCTCAGCGTACAATCGATCGGTTAGACGCGTAAACGCACAAAGGGTTCACCAGTGTTCCCATTCGGCGTGGGAGTTTAGCATTCCCTTTCCCGACGCGGTCGGGTGCTTCAATGCGCACCTCTAAACCGCGCGATGGAATGTCCTAATTGCGCTAACGAACACTTCCGCAACTGGACATCCGCGCCGGGAATGGATCGCGTCGATCAGGTTCGATTACCACACCGCGCATATTTCCCACTACCGGATATAGAGACCCGCTTGCCGAGCGGGTTGAACCACGGCCGGGATAACATTATACAATCAGCATATCAGTTGCCTGCCCATTCGGATGAATTGCGCACCGAACGGTCACCACGCCACATCGCTGACACCCAAAAGCTCGTTTGTTTTTTCTTCCTCTCTTCTGCCGTTGTTTGCTATATATTCAACTTCCAACTTTACATTGGTTTGCCGTCCGGAACCGGGTCGAACCAGGCTGGTTCGGTACCGGCTTTCTTTCACCAGGCTATTACGTGATAGTGCAGGCCAGCCAGCCAGCCTGCTTGCCAGACCCAAAACGGGCCACCGGGCGTAAGATCCGGTGTGATCCTGGGGGTGATCGGGCGGCACAAAACCTGTTTCCGCACAGCGCATAATGCAAGCCAATTTACGAACCACCACCACTATCACACGGGGTGGGCATCTCTTTCTCCTGTGGCATTTTTCCTTTCCTTTCCGAGTGAAAATTGGAACCGACTGTACGTTACACACATAAATAAAATACACACACAGCAAGAGAATTTAAATGCAGATTTTTAGGTTTTTCGTACGAACACCGCTAGGGCGAAATGTCATCCAGCCAGCAAAAATGGAATTGGTTTGGATGCTGTCGTCATTTTTGCTTCACAGTATTTACAGCAATTGGTGATAAATTAAATATTTCAAAAGGACTACAGCCAGTAACTAAATTATACAATCAGTTGTATTTTTCTAAGTATAAGAACATTTCGAATGATATTTTTTTTACATTTTTTATGTTAGAACGGTCTGGCCGTATTGGACTAATTTTACCACGTAGCAGGCTAGTCAGACCGTGCTACGGGGGGACGGTCCGAATGGGATTTGAACCCGGTCCGGTCGTGTTAGGGACTAGCGCCGTTATCAAATACACCACCGGGCCGCCCCGGTGATATGATATGATATTAATGATATTATCGAATGATATTAATGATATTAAAATGGAAAAGGCAAGTTTTTTGTACATGATTACGTTTACTATTAAATATGCGTTTGTGCATATTTAAATATGCGTTTGTGCAGTCACACAACGCTCTATCTCTCTCTCTCTCTCTCTCTTGTTCTAAAATTTTTTAGCCACAGAAAATCTCTCTGTTTTAAGAGATTTGATTTTTTACAAGTTCCCCAATTGCCTTGTGTTTCAATTTTTATTTGCGATAATGATAAATAAATATCCTTTTTATTTAAATAATAAATTTCTTATAAAATTTTAAATTATAATTATTATAAATTATAATAAATATTAAAATTAAATTTAAATAATAAATAATTAATAAACAAAAGGCAGATATTGTAATACTCAATAGAGAATACAGAAATATAGTAAATGTGAAGCTTAATTTGCCCACGTTGTGCATCGTTTAAAGTGCAGAGTTAATTGTTTTAAAAACAAATGTTACAATGTTGCAATACGGTGAACGTATTCAAAAGAAAAACAAACTACACTATTAAAGATGAATTGAAATTTAAAAACAATGTTTTATTTAGCCACCCTTCTCTTTGTACCCATGGCTAAATGTATTGCTTTATCGTTTTGTTCTGCGAACGAAACCGTTGGCCAAAAAAAAACGTTAAGTGCATTGAAAAACCAACGAGTGAAGTGGAATTCACAAGCAATTTGCCACAAACATAGATGCACAAAAGGAACTCACCTGTAATTGGCATTTTTTGGTGGATAAATTTTACAAATGTACTGTTCCTTTGCTTTTTGGTTTTTTTGCTTGACTTTATGCAAGCTGCCTCAACACACACACACACACAAATGGCGTACATTTACCTTTACCACTTTCTGTGGAGCCGATGAGCCCCACGCACGGATGAGTATTACTTTATTTTTGTCTCGTTTCGTTTTTGCTGTGCGAGAAAACAGAAAACCCGCACTTGTACGCACACGTACAACACTCTGCGATTGCAGCCGGTGGCGGTAATGAAGCTCGAGCCGTTCGACCATACCGTGTCAGTCAATTATGGGTGCGGGTTACTTATTTTGCCATTACACATCCTTTCCACAGCGGTTACCCGGGCTAAAGTTGATTTGTTGTTTCCGCCCGGTACAGCCACCACCATGCTGCCGAAAGGGGGTGACTTATGCAATGCGATCGAATCGCAGGGTGAGAGATCGGTGCCGAACTGGAGCCGAAGCCTTTCCGCATATGCTCGAACCATGCGCTTGCGGTTTGCTATCGCAGTGATATTATTAGTTGTTTTTTTTTTTTGGTTAATAATTTGCTTTCCAACAAGATGCTTCCTTGAGTAGTATTGGAGAGCACCACAAATACCACGCGCTCGCACTCGAAACCAATCTTGCTGCCCATTTCCTTCCATTACGGATCGCCATATCGCAGTGAACAGCGCAAACTGCACAGAAAACAATTGCGATTGCGTGGCTGGTTTGTGTGCTCATTAGCGGAATCGGAATCGTTGATCTTCACACCGTCGAAAGGTAAAACTCCAATCCCGTACATGAGCACCGGTAAAGGTACCCGCAGTGGATCAGATCAAATAAATGAACTTCAACCCAATCCGCTTCGATACGATCGCGTGGTGGTGGTGACGTTTTGCCAAACCTTTCCCAGATGAAAGAAGCCGTGACAGGAGGTAAACGTTATGCTGGTATGGAAAATGAACCCATCGTAACGCTCGGCAGGCGGTTCTTTCGCAACTCCGTTTTTTGGGGTGCCGCATCAAATGTCAACCCGCTCCGGGGCTGGTAGCTCGGAATCCGTGTTTGGGATGGGATGGGGTTTCGTTTCTTCGATTTTTTTTTCTTCTCCCCTCGTAATGTCTCCTTTAGACTGTTGGGCGATAGGCTCACCACGATCACGAAGCGATTGCTCGCTACACGGTACATTAGTGGGCAAACCCCCACAGTACGTAGGGCACCACGACACCCTGGGTGCCTGTGCGGTGCAGATGCAAGCTTCGATGTGGCACCGTGTGCGGTTTTGTTTGCCAAACCCAAATCCGAATCGAAAACGCGCCTGACACAATTGCACCTGCCGCGCACATCTGGATGGCGGTACGATCTACGATCCGCGCGCAAAACGTGCACCAGTTGGCGTTTACCAGCTGGTAAAAGGTGGCCAACTGCATAACCGAGAAGCTTTCCCAATAAATTCTTCTGCCGTGTTAAGGTGTGCCGAAAAAGCGTTACCCCGCGCGGGCTTAAATTGTAATGTTTTCGTGCAAAAATGGTAAAGGTGGCAGCGCTTCGCTACGATCGGTCGGTGTAATGGTCGGATTTGAGTGCACAGCCGAGCTGACTGGCTGTATCATTTCCCTGACCCGAATCGGTAATTTAACACACTCATCACGAGATCGGGTTCGACATCGATCCACACACAGCGGGACCGAAGCGAAAGTTCGGTCGCTTCGCTTCCACGGCGTTGAAGTCTCTTTACCGCGAACCCCTGCGGATATGCGACTGCATCACCAGTTTTGCCCAGCTTTTGCGATCGATCACTCGATCGTATGGCGAGCTCTCGCGCAGTGTCTTCAAACGATACTTAAGCCATGAAGCGCAAGTGAAGTCAATTAATGTAGCCCGGGCTTTGCGCAAAGCTGACACGAACTTTAATCATGCCGGTAAATACTATCTCGGGCTAGCACGGTCGATCTTCACGCTGTGAACCATGCAAGCTTGGTCAGACATTGATTACCCAACTCGGAGGGAACAAGCAGAAGAAACAGCAAAGAAACTGAGATGATTCTTCTTTGCGGTGATCGGTATCACCCTGTGAAACGGGCACTAGGTCAAACTGGTAACACCATTCATGAATGTAATGTGCCCGGTGCCAAATTGCCAACTAACTGTGCAACCCAATTTGCACACCCCCACCCCCTCTCCCTTTTGCCTTCCCTACCCTCCTCTAAATTCTTCCCCCGCGAGGGGGGGTCCTTAGAACCGACGGAACTCGAGCAATTCGAGCATAAAAGTGTTCGACAGTCGGCAGGCCAACTGTAACCGTTCCGACCTTCGCTCCATCACGGCAGTCGGCTAATTACCTTATTGCTGGCGCGCAACGGACGCGTAGAACAAAAGTTGGATTTGATGTTAATTTGAGGTTTCATTTTCTCGTCCATCTCTGTAGCCACGGCCGAAGTGCGAATCAAGCGACAGGCGGAAGAAACCACCAAGAAGGAAGAGTCATTCGAAAAAGAGCTTTGCAAAGACAAAGATGCCGGTGAATGGTTCCGGCTGGTAGCGGGCGAGGGCGATAACTGCCGTGACGTTATCCAGTGCACATCGTCGGTAAGTAGAGGGCAACGGGCATTGGTGCGACCGGGCCTGTTTGGCTTAGGTTTTAATTCTTAATTTTTGAAATTAATTGTTCCTTTTTTACTTATCTTTCTTCTCTCTGTCTCTCTGTCCCTCTCTCTTTCGATAGGGTCTGCAAGCTATCCGTTGTCCGGCCGGTTTGTACTTCGACATCGAGAAGCAGACGTGCGACTGGAAGGATGCGGTCAAGAACTGCAAATTCAAGAACAAGGAGCGCAAGGTGAAGCCGCTGCTGATCACCGACGAGCCGCTCTGCCAGGACGGGTTCCTCGCCTGCGGTGACGGTAACTGTATCGAGCGCGGGCTCTTCTGCAACGGCGAGAAGGACTGCTCCGACGGCTCGGACGAGAACTCCTGCGGTAAGTCCCAGCCATACAGATTACAGACGAGTGAGAGTGATGAGTTAAGAGTTTCACAACCGATCGAATTTCCTAAATGTTATGCGCCAAAATTAACCACAAACCTTTTCGACCGGTGGAGGCCGTGCCATAGATCACACGCCCGTTTAAAATTCATATCCATAACCAGCAGCAGCAGCAGCAACAGCAGCAGTAAGCGGGATCCTCCACCGCGTGGCACAACAATGCAGTGTGTTCGATCCGTGGAATTTGCATAATCCTCCACAATCCGCGCGGAGGCGTGGCAGCGAAAACTGGATTCCTTTAAATAAATCCACACACACATACACTCGCGCACGTGAAGACGAAGAAAAAGAAAACGAAGAAGCCAAATTCCAACTAATCGAGTTGTTACGAAAAGTGGTGCTAAAAACCACTTCACTCTCTGTCTCTGTCTCTTCCTCGCTCACTCGATCACTCTTGCCTGGCTTGGAACTCTCCAGCCGGGATATTGGAAAGATCACATTCCATGCGGTGGTGAGCACAGACAAGCGTACACGTGCCGAGCGATCAGTTTTCGTTTGCAGACGCTCGGAAACCCACCCGGACGTCCTTGAGGGAGAACTGGCAAGACCCAGATAGGCACACCACATGCATCACAGCAGTACAGAAGGAGAGAAGCACACAGGGCTCGGGCCGACGTAACCCGCCGACGTTGCCCATTGTACGAATCTGCAACAGCAGGATCACTATGTGTGTGTGTGTGTGTGCCTATTTTTGACCCACAAAGACACATCTTCACCACACATTTGCACATCGCACCCATCTTGTCTGACCTTGCTATCGGCGGCGAAGATGTTGGGGACCTTTCGGAACCACCAGCGACTGTGGACATTCAAAAACTTTGGGGCATCTTCATGGAGATCATTGATGACTATTTTTAGATCTCGTTCAAGCTCACCCCATGGAAGGGATACGAGCTCTAGGGCAGTCCAATTTCACCAACAACAAAAAATCACAAAAAAAAACTTTCGCTTTCTCCTGAGTCCGGATGAAGCGGACACGTATATTACGTAGCGCAAACGAAAAACGAGCTAGCGAGCAAGCAAAAAAAAAAAAGGAAAGGAAAGGACCTTTTACAACGCGAAAACAAGCGCATTAAAAAAAACCCTTCTCCTTTTGTTGTGTTGTGATCCACAGCATTGGTGCGATTTACATCACGCAACCATTACAAAATAACAATAACGATACGCTCGTACGCTTGAGACTTTAGATACTGCTGCTGGCTGCTGCTTTCACATTTCGCATGCACTTTAGCTTCTGAGTGTGCGGTTTTTACTGTTTTTTGTTCGCTTATCGCTCGCACTCGGTAAGCTTACTTTTGAGCGAATTTCTACACAATTTGGTCCGGCACAGAGCCACTTTTTTTCGCACAAATCCTGCAATCTATCGTGGGTGAAGGTGAAAGGAGAAAGGCTACCTTCGGAGCCGGATGTAAGCATGATTCTGCCCAATTATTTTTTTTTTGGTACGAAACCAATTTGCTGTTGGAAGCCTTTGGCAGGCCCCGCAAGGCAATTAGCTAGCCATAGGGATTTGATTTTTCTTTTCTTTCTTTATTTACTTAAACTGTTGGTGTTGCCCATGCGCGCCAATACCATTGTTTGTACTATTGCTACGGATCGACAGCGACTCGTAGCGACTCCAGGGCCAAATAGGCCAACCTCAAATGGAGTGGTTGTACGTATTAGAGAGAAATAAAGAAAAGAGGCAAGAAAAAACACAACGCTCTTCCAAAGGTTATGCATGCAATCCGCACAACTCCCGGACACGATGATGCTCACGCGAAACTAGCAACACGAACCAACAACGCAAAACACACATCTCCAGCAACAGCAGCAGCAGCAGCGGCAGACCCCGAGGGGTCTTACAGCAGCAGGTGGAATTGCAAAAGCTTACGCAATGGCTTACGCCGCTACACCGAACGTGGGTACACAGCCACAGTCGGTGCCGTCGCCGTCTTAGGCCAGCACATCTCCACCGTGCACAATGTCGCACGCAAGAAGCGATGGCTGATGAAGCAACGCTTGGGAACAAAAAGGCTTCTTGCTAGCCGGGGTGGACGTTTTAAAGCCTATTTTTAAGACCGCTCTTCTTATTCTTGTTGCGCCTGGTTGGTGGAGGCTTTTGGCAGATAATTATGTGCGCATATTTTAGACCACACGAGCGGCAAGTGTTTTTTTGTTTTGCCCAACACGCCACGTCCGGATTGTGCTCCTCCGTCCGTGCTGGCCCCGCTGACAAGTTTCCAAATCCAAGTGTCCAGTGTCGGGATTTGCATCGATTTGGGTTGTCCATTCGTGTGTCTGTGGATGTCGTTTTTTGTGTGCCTTGCACTCAGTAAAATATGTAAACTAGCGGTCAAATCATATGCTCCATTTAGGAACCAACTGCGCTGTGCAACATTAGCCGTCGTGTTGGCTACGTTTTAACAGCGCGAATCCTTCCACAGCTTCACTGAGCTTCGAACCGGCAAGGATTCAAATCTCCCCAACCGCAGCCGGCTGTATCGCGTGTAATTTCTCTATCAATTGCGAATCGCTACGGCTCCGGCACGACAAGGTGCAGCAGACAAGATTCCGGCGGTGCCCGGTGTTTAGGTCACTCGGATCAACACCGCGTGCGTGCGTCCGTCTCCTGCCCGGTGTTGCCTGGACGAACCGGTCTGTCCGTGGACCGTGGCTTGTGGTGTCGCGCCCGGTACGAAGCGCGCTGGCGATTTCAACGGAGTCTGTGTTTGGGTGTTGGAGTGCGGTAAAGCGGGTTTGTAGGTTATAAGCCGATCGGTCTACACCTTATGTTGGCAACTCTTTCTCGAAGGGGCAACTCTCGCCGCATAGATTTGCGGCGGTGAAGCGGCTTATGCAACAACCGACCCGCGATACCGGGCTCGAACCAGCGTTTGGTTGGGTGGGTCGTTCGTCTAGTCTTCGTCTCAGGCGACCGTTTGTAATCGATCGTCGGCAGTCGGCTAGCCTACCACGATCGAGATTCCGTGAGCTTTCTCGCGCAGGCAAACCCGCGGACGCGACCCGAAAGAAGGACTTCAATTTCATGCACCGAAAACCGACCAAATGCCAGACACAATGAAATTAAAGAACCAAAGCGACCCGAATGACTTGGTGCTTTGGACTGGAGAGGAGGGGTGTGTTTGAAACTACAAAACATGCAAACCAACTGCTAGGAAGCCGCGCTTATATTGGTCGCTCCGGTGGAAAACACGCTGAAATATCGCCACACGCCCTTAATTCTTGGCGATCGCAGTGTGCAAGCAACCGTCGTCGCACGACTGGTCTGCGATCTACACAGACCTCCCCCATGTGTCCGCCGCGTGGCGTGGGACGTACTGCAACTAATAGGGTTATTTATTCGCTATTTGCTTAGCCGCATGCTTTTCCCTTTGCCGGTTTTTTTCTTTTCGTGCAGTACAAAATACGCCGTATGGTAAATTGTTGAAATAGCATCGGGCTCGCTGGTTGGTAACAAACAAAAAACAAACGATCCAAGCAAGAAAACACAACCGAAAGCAACATCGTTTTCATTCTTTCATCACCCGATCACCATCGTCCATCGAACGCGTCTTGGTGGACGGGCGCACAAATGGACACTTCTAATGGAGCATTGTTGATTAATTTCCGTCCCTGTTTGTGTGTGTGTATGCTGTCCGTTTGATAGAGAAACGTGGCGCACCAAACATGAGAAGGCGCATTTCGCGTGCAGGCATTCCTTTCGGGCGATTTGAGGCGAATTGCCCACGGCGCACATATATAAGAACGTCACTGGTGCTTTTAATGGCATACTTTACGGCCATTTAGCTTGATGAAGCTGTAGCTGGAGTTTGAGAATTTTTGGAACGTGATGCCTAGTTATTTCCAGCACGTTTCATTTTTTATATACCAATCTACATGCTGTTTGATGATAGTCCTCTCATGACATCCAGTCAAGAACTCAAAATCTTCATCCAGATCACTCGTCCTTAGCAAGAATTAAATATTCAACTACACGGCAAGAATTGGTCCAATAATCCAGTATTAAACAGACTTACAACCTGTTCAGCCGTTTGAAGCAAAACTAAAAGCCATTGAATGCTGTCGCCAGGAAATTCATTCTAAAATCTCGAATGTCCAGGAAGTACTCTCTCAGTGCAACTTGTCAGTGAGTGAGATCATAACTTCAAATCAAAGTCTTTATCCCTCAATGCTTTTCGTCTAAGAAACGAAGGCATGAAATTGTGTCTACATCATTGCCGTTTTTATCAGTTTCCTACTTCTATTACTTTGAACACGTCACAGATATGAGTATGTGTCTAGAACCCAAAACATAGGTGGAGGACAATCATTCTCCCAATGTTTTGCGCTTTTGCGCTGTGTCCTTCAAACAGTCTCCACCTCTACATTATCAGCTTCCTCGCGGTGTAAGGTTCGAAGGCTAGCTTCTAAAAGGGAGTTTTTTTGCTGTTGTTGTAGAAAAGCCGCAACCCGTTCGCTCCCGTACTCGCACGAAGGTGCTGCCGAGCATTAACGCATTGGATCCGGTTTGCCCGCGTGCCCGTGTGCGCAATACAAGAAGCAGGAAGCAATCAGGAAGCGTCAACGGCAAAGCTGCCACTTAGTTGGCGATCCTGGGGTGGCATATATGGTGGGGTACGCGTGTAAATTGTGCACACACGGTGTCCCGCCATCATCATTGCCATGGTGCCGAGCCCTTCCCTTCCGCGTACGTCACACACATGTGGGTCTTTCAAAAGCCGAAGATATGTGCCTTAGCCACGTCTGTCGCGTTTAGTGAGTGAGCAAAACAAAAAAATGCACACACAAAACGAGCAACTGATCGAGGTGATCGTTCCAGCCGGGTCATACCTGGCTGCCGTGGCAGTGTGTTCGTCAAACAGGTATACCAGTATTATAGGCGGCCAACTCGGTGGCATAGGCGAGCGAGGTGACTTATTTTCGGACATCATCTCCTCCCATAGTGCCTTTAGTCGGCTCCCTCGTTTGGTATCACCAGCATAAAGGCAGACCTCTCTCTCTCTCTCTCTCTCTCTCTCTCTCTCAGCCGAACTTATGCACACAGCCACCGTAAGCACACACTTTCGCTTTGCGTAATATCACCTTCTCCCGAATGCGTGGCGGTGGGACGCATAATCCCGAGCCGGTTTGCAGCCGAAGGAAAGTGAACGAGCGCCACAAAAACCTGAAACGCACACAGAAAACTAGGCCCGGGACCGGGTTGCGCTACCGCACCAACCATACCCACCACACCACGCGGTTATCAAATCGGCGTGATCTTTACGGATCTTTCTCTCCGACACCTCGATTCACCACGCGGTCGGGTCGGGTGTAGGAACGTCGCGAGCGGGGAAACCGTGTACGGCCGCGTATGTGGCTTTCTGGCGCACGGCACACGGTGCACGGCAGACTGGCGGTGTTTGCCGCCGATATGTAAATTGAATTTCACTCTCGATTTCGTTTGGAAGCAAACTGGATTTTTGGCCCCCTCGCGCAAAAGCGTCTGAGGCAAGCTTAGCAACAAACAAGCTGATTTGTTTTCTTATCAGGTTCGCTGCTGCTGCTGTGGTGCACGAAACGATTTTGATCGCGGGGTTTCTGCTTCATCACGGTTTTACTTTTGTTTGATTCCCGACAAAAACACACAGCAACAACTACAGCAAAAAGGAAGAAGATGACCGTAATGTACCGTGGGGGAAGCGAAAACCAGCATAACAGATTCCCGTGATAGACGTCGGAAAAGTAAAACCAAATACGTTTGACCGGTCCGTGGCAACCTTACGGGCAAGTTCATACTTTCCCACCTGCATGCATAAAGCTCAATCGGTCTCCCTCGATGACGATCGGCGACGGTCAACATGTTTCCTTTGTTTCATAACAAAAACGACCGATCTCCTCCACGGTGTGTAAGTGCGACGATCGCTATCGGTCGAAGCAGCAAGTCATAAGTGGAAATGCAATGTTCATGGTCTCGATGTTGTTCGCATGCAATGTTTTGTGTTCGCTTCACCTGTTCCAGCCATGGATTGCAAACAAAACCTTGAAAATCTCGCACTTGCAATGTCCGGGTCTAGCTATCAATCATGCACAAGATGCTCAAGTTGTGTTTAATGGCGCTGGAAGTGAGATCGCTGGATTATATAGACGTCTCGGTACTTATGTGTTGCTCTCTTGTCGTTTAGATATCGAAAACGATCCGAACCGTGCGCCACCGTGCGATGAGTCCGTGTGCCAGCTGCCCGATTGCTTCTGTTCCGAGGATGGCACCACCATCCCCGGCAGTCTGCCAGCGAAGGATGTGCCGATGATGATCACCATCACCTTCGACGACGCGATCAACAACAACAACATCGACCTGTACAAGGAGATCTTCAACGGCAAGCGCAAGAATCCGAACGGTTGCGACATCAAGGCGACGTACTTTGTCTCGCACAAGTACACCAACTACTCGGCTGTGCAGGAAACCCATCGCAAGGGTCACGAAATTGCGGTCCACTCTATCACGTAAGTAAATGGTGAGATCTCGCCGAGCAGAGATCCGCTATATGTTGTATTCCTATCTCTGCTGCACGGCGAAGAGGCTTTCGTCTTATCGAATATCCGTTAGACACCTTGGTATTTCTTCTTCTGTTTCGTTTTGCAAACAGACACAACGATGAGGAACGCTTCTGGTCGAACGCCACCGTAGACGACTGGGCGAAGGAGATGGCCGGCATGAGAATCATCATCGAGAAGTACGCCAACATTACGGACAAC
>STHB01004963.1:0-16261 GCA_018908115.1 Anopheles rivulorum | reverse complement strand
TGGTGGGGCGCGATGGCGGTCCAAGGTAAATCGAAAATGAAAAGCACTTTGTTTACACGACGTACGGCTTTTACACTCGAACGAATAGGAAGAAAGCAACCGGAAGTGGGAGAGGGGCTGGGTGAGAGGGAAGAAGGGAGGGAGGGAGAGGATAATCAGAGGAAGCCACCTATTGGGTGACGGATAAATCCCGTTCCCGGTTCCACGAAACGTTCGAGCATTGCCATTGGTACCGGAGGTGAACTATTCCGCGCCCTGCAGAACTAAACCGGGTTGGGACCGGTGCGAGGCGATGGATCGTTTCGGGCCCCGTAGCTTCAATCTAATTTATCGGATTAGTTTGCGGCCACCGAATAGGCCGGGTCGAATTGATCCCGCAGCCCGGAAAAACGTACCGAATGGACCGGAGTCACAAGGTTTTCTGGCACTCGGCAGCATTGGATCAAGCGATTTCCTATGGTTTCACCGAGCCGAGGATTCGATACGTTACGAACCGAACCTGGTGGGAACAGATTGATTTCGAGGCAGACGGCAAGCAAAAGACTGCGCTGGAACGTGTAACTAACTGTTGGTGCGCAGTGAGAATAGAGGGCCGGTTTTGAACATCCCAAGGGCGTCCCGGGAGAAGGTGTAATCGGATGAGCAAAGGTGGGCGCAACGCGGTGATGCAAGTTAAATTTAATTTCGAGCATCAATTTAATGTGCGTTTCATCATGCCATCGAACTGTATAAATACGATTTAATTCTATTTTTGTAACGCAATTAAGTACACGGCTTTGTCCCGTAGCAAGTTTTTGGTTTTATTAAGTTAAATTTTTAGTTTACACGCCTGAAAGTATGCAATGTTAAAGCCATTTTTAATTACTTCAATGGCTTAAACAGACCATTTTGATTTATCTTTCTTCTATTTCGGGTGAATTTTCACGAATGAAGTAAACCGTGCTTGAATACATTGCATACATGCAGGAGTTTCCACGAACGATGCAAACTAGCACGGAGCGGTGAGTTAAAGCAAACAGTTAATTTTGAAAATGCATACATTACAGCAAAAATTCGCACTGCAAACAATGGCCATGAACAGGTTCAAATCAAACATTAATTAACTACTGCTATTACCGCTGTTTGCACGGCAATAAGCTGCTGATAAAATGATTTAATCGGTATGGAATTACAAACCCCAAACCCTCCAAAACGGTGCAAAAACGCCGGTCCACGAATAGAATCCACCTGTCGGGGTCCGAACGGATCGGACCATCTTATCGCACTGTTTGCATCTTGATTTTCACCACTCGATTCGTGCTCTGTTGCTATTTAAAATCGTCACGTACCGGGCAGTGGTGGGTGCGGTGGTAGCAACACCGGGGATGATTTACATCGGCTCGGTTTCTCCGTACTAACAACTGTCAATTGGTTTTGAAAATGAGACGGAGAGAGAGCGAAAAGAGAAGAAGAAAAAAGTGTACAAAACGGCACTAAACTAAACCAAACGTCAAAGCTCGGCCACGGCGGGCAGAAGCGGACAGCGGGATACAATTGGATAATGCCACAAGCTGTCATCATTAGCGTCAGCCCATCGTGTTGCACCGTTCTGGCCGCGGCCACGGCTTATTCGCAAGTTCGCCTATCCTCCGCGATGGTGGTGGCGCTTCATTAGAATGAAACCTCACGCGCAAATGTCAAACACGATGACACGCGGCGACCTTCCATCCTCTCTCTCGCCCTTTCCCATTCCCCATCCCATCACCCCACCCCCGATTTAGTGTCAGGGCACGTAAATGTGTGATGGTGGGCCACACGCCACACAGTGGGACGGGAAATCGTTCGAGACACGATGTTGAATGCATGTTTTACGCGCCTCTCAATCATCCGTCGCTTGGCCCAGCCTGCCTGTTGGATCATTTCGAGGGGCGTTGAACCTTACGCCAAGTGTGCCGGGTATGCTACAGTGCGTTACAAAAGGTTTTGAGGTTGATTGAGACGATGATTACAATAGAAATAAATAAGGAGAATTGCGTTTATACCTATATAACAAGAACTCAATAGCATAACAAGCTACTCTGGTGGAAGAAGCATTAAAAAATATTAATAACACATAATTTAAACCAGTTACTATTTGAACGCCTGAAAGTATGCAACCTGTAAACATGTTTTACTTTTTAGTTATGTTTCATAATTCCAACTATAATAAATTGACTTGATGCTACTCCAAATGATGGAATGAGCTGATTCAGATAAATTTGAAGATATTTCAACTCAAATTCATTACTCCTCTGAATAAGGACTTGAATATTTAAAAGCGTTTTGCATATGGAACCCCTAAAATTATGCAAAACAATTGTCACATACTATAAGAGCTCTAAACCCAAGATACTGGAAGAAGCTCAGGTACGCAGCAAAGGCATAAAAGAAATGGTACAGCAATAAATGCTGCCACCGTGGGTGCGTATTGTTTTTCGTTACGCACTGTACACGCAAACCTTTTAACTGTGTCGCGCGCGCGAGCGATTTGATAATGTCGCTTCTATTTGTCCTCTAAGTGCTTCATCGGTGGCCGCCTGCTGGTGGATACCTCCGGTCACCTCTTCACCCCATTACCACCTCCCTTCCATTCCATAATTAAAAACGGTCACGTACGCACTGAGCCACGTTGATCTTCTCGTTTCGGATGGAAGCGTTTACGCAGCGACGTGGGTTGCATTTTTGCCATTCTGCAGCAAAAGATAAAATAAAAAATACACACAAACACACATACACCCACCACTCACTGCCAATTGCTTTTTTTGGGTGGGTTGTTTTTGGTTGGGCGTCGTGCTCCGGTATCGTTGCACGGTTGTTAATGATCCTTTTTGTTTGTTGTCACTCAATAACGTCGGTAACAGCGCATCACAGGCAAACGTGCGACCGGTGCGGAACGAACTGCAATTAAATGTAGCAACCAGAAGCGAACACTGTGTGTGTGTTGCAATCTGCAATCCGGCCTATCGGTGGCAACTCAAAACTTCATCAAAATGTATCCAAAAAACTTAAGCACAACCACAGGAGCCATGGGTTCGATAGGGATCCCCTTCGGATACGGTTACGTGTTGATTGCCATCCGGTCCAGTTGGCCTTCGGATTTTCCACTCCTCGATCCGGCCCATAATGGCGCTAATGAGTTCTGGCAGCAAACATGACACACTGCCCACGGTACGTGTGTGTGTGAGTGTGTGCATGTCGCACGCGATTTCCACCTCCCTTAAGCTACCGAAAGGACACGGCGCCACCGTCACGTCACGACAAGATGCATAAATTAACAAGGTTCGCGCGAGAACTGGAACGAAGTTTTTCTCCTCCTTTGTTGTGGACGCTTGTTGGGGTTTGGTCATTTAAGCGAGAAAGAGTGGAAAATTGTAAACCACACAATCATTGAGTACATTCGTATCGATGCACAAAGCAGACTCTCCATTCTGATCGGCGGTTGTGTGCACTGCACTGGGGCCATTTCAGACCATTTTTTGGCACAGTTTCATCCGGCTGTCCATTAATGGTAACTGTCTTTTTCCACAAAACAAAACAGAAAAACGCTTGCTTGACGTGTGATGGACAGAAGATAAGGCGGACGACGAGTAGCAACAGAGTGCTAGCAGCAAACGAATTTCGGTTTGTAAAGCCCGGTCTGTTTGGACTCATGATAACGAAACGTAAGTTCATACACCTGTCCACACATTTCAACCAACAAATGCGCCTGTCAAAAACGGTTAACTTTCATATATATATATATATATATGTTTGAACCGCATTGTCAACATGCATAAACCAAGCGTAACCATGGCGATAACGCGTCAACATTGCGACCTTTTTTTTCTAGCAACACATTCTGAGTAGACAGAAGAACACAGCATTTTCACTCACTTTAGGCCCCCCTCCAGGAAGTCATTGTTTTCTTCCATCGGTGGGGGGGGGGGAGGTTTGTGAAAGCGTCTTGTCATGCTTTTACCAGCATTTGCATCGTGCTAAAAACATTAACGAAATTCATGACACAAAACACACCCTTCCACACGCACACGTGCATGGTCGGGCTAGGCCTGTTCCTGTTCGGCAGCCCCGGTTTGTTTGCGTTCCATTATTTATAATTATTAATAGTTAAACCGGGTTTAATTGTTTACCGATCCGTTCATACGTAACGGAGCGTAAGGGCCCATAAAAACCCTGTTCGTGTTATTAAAGTGATGGTGCATCCTTACCCGCGAGCACACTGGTTCGGCATGAATGCACAAACTGGGCTGGGCTGGGTCGGTGGGTTTGTTGCAATGCAAACAACAGACGGTGGAAGGGCCAAGCGCCCGATTTTGTGTGGAGTTGTTGGGCTTTGGACTGTTTTGCTTTTTAGTGGGTGAACCCACCGAACCTAAGTTGGGGGTGGATGGGATGAGGTTGAAGCATTATGTTCTACCCATTAAATTGAATGCCTTTCCGGATCGAATCGAACGAAGCTAAAATTTACTCCACCGCGTTTGACGAAAGCCAAACCGAAAGTGATTTTTATGACGCTGCAATTACAACCGGCAGCAGGCCGGTTCGTCCGCTTTTATGCCTTCCGGCGGTTCTGCACTTCTGCAACATGTTAATGTTTCATCCTCCTTGTTTTTTTTTCTTTCATCCCTGTCAGCCGGGGGGGGGGGGGGATGACTTTGACTACAAATTTTGAAATGACCCATCCCGGTTCTGTTTTTTTTTCGTTTTTGAAATAAAAAAAAAACATAAACCAACCCCAACGGGAGACATTTTCGACATGCGTGATGTTTTGATTTCCCGTTCCACCTTTCCTCCCATTCATCTCATCAACCCTCCGAAAAAGTAAAAACAGTTCGTCCGTCCCATAAATGCAGGCGCATAATGGTTGGTTTTACTGCCGCTGGCCGGACAGGCCGGGATAAACATTTGTAATTGAAACAATTGAACCACGACATGGTTTGGGCCCGCGTGTTCGGGTTACCGGCAGGCACGCACAACAATACGCTTGGGCCAGCGCCTCTAAAAGCGCACCAACACTAACAAACAACAACCTCCGGCCCGGTAAGCCATTGAATGCTTCCAAAGACAACCACCAACCTCCCTTCCCCCTCCCGCCTTCCCCCCTAACCACCCTTTCATCCACATAGAAAATAAAAACAAAAGCAAAAACAAGCGTCTGATCGAGCGAAACCAACCTCACCCACCCCTACGCCCCTCCTGTCATCCATGCCCGTCGTACCTGATTGGACCAATATGAGGCAACAGCAATAACAGAGGCAAGTCAACAATAAACACAAAACGCACCCAATTTTCCGACCAAAAAACGCATCGCCCGACCAACGACACGTAAAATATGCGCTCGATAAATCGGTAGATTTATTGTTCGCTTCCGGGTTGTATATACAAGCGTTGTTTTGTTTCTTTGCTTTGTTTTGGATGTCTCTTTCACACACACACACGCCCACGTCCTTCTATTGGCTTTTCATACAACACAAGGAAAAAAAAAACGCGAGCGGGTGTCGGGATTTAATGTAACGTTAGTTGTTTTTTTATGACTCGTTTGCATGTCACCACGGCGGTGGGCCGATTTCGCCCGTTTTAAGGCTGACAGAAGTGTTATGGTCAGGTCAGGCGAGTTGTTGCTGTTGCTCCATTTATGCGTCTCGCTATGCGGGTTGATCAAATCAATAGTCTTTTTGTTCAACCGAAAATGGTTCTTCGGTTTGAAAAACGAAAGGTGTCCGACGTACAACAATGAACTGAGACTTTAAAGGAGCAGGAACAAACCCCGATTAAGGTTCCTATTTGGGATATAAGGAAATTAGTATGAATTTCAGCTAAATATGTGGACCACAAATGTTACGTTTACAATAAACAAAACTTTTAAGACATAAGAAAAATGAAGATGACATGAGACTATTTCAAGTTTATCCTATCATAATCATAATTTTTATCATAATTTTTAATTTTGTTCAATCGTATTTTATTCAAATACTTCAATCGTTACTGATGCTAGTTTTTATTATTATTATTATTGATTAAATATAATAATTTGTATTATTTTCTTCTTCTTCTTCGTCGTCTTCTTCTTCTTCTTTTTTTCTTTTTTACTATGTTTACTATCTAATATTAAATGTTTTCTTGAATTAGTTATTCGTTTTATTTCTTTTACAGTAAAGCAAACCGAAGGTTTAAAAAAAATTAATATAATCCAAAACTTTCTTATTACAACTTTTGATTTTATTATTAGTTGAGTTATTGGATTTTGATAAATTGTAGCTTGCTTTATATCACATTAATTTGTGAAGCGAAATCATTCTACTGCAGGTAACTCAATTGAGCATTTTCTTTATTTCCTTTATTTTATGCATTTTAAATTACACAACTAAGTAAAAAAACGTTTTGAAATATCTAGTTCATTTCCAGTTTTTGATTATTTTCCCATCAAGAAAAACGTGTGAAAACCGAAGTAGTTCGTTGTGTAAAATTGTCAGCAAATGCAAATTGTTTAAGAAAAAAGGAGAGTGGCGGTGCTTCAAACAATTCTATTTGAACACTAAATTGGGATCCATTCTGTCAAAAAGACTCTTAAAAGCCGGATCGGAGTTTTCACGTGTGTTCATATGTGTTCTAAGCCCAGTGTGAGATCAATCCGCGTGTTGAAAAATCCTCCAACTTCCCATCAAAAACTAACACGAGTGTTCGCCAGGCACTCATTTTAAAACGTTTAAGTTTGTGATTTGTTTATTTTTACGCTACGCTTTGACGTACGGGCAGCACCTGTCAAAGCAATATCGAGTGGTATCTGTCAAGCCGTTAAGTCGTTGAAAATCCAGCAAATCCAGGGCGCACCGTGTACCGAATCGAAGCTAAAAAGCACGGGACAGGTTAGAAATCCACTAGGCAATAGAAACCATTTTATTGAACACCCGGTTTTTCCCGGTTGCATTTACGGTTGACTTTGGCACCTCATTTCGAGGTTTTGGATGGGCCGACCATTCGCACGTTTTTTTGTTTTTGTTTCAAATAGTGCGCGTTTACCTGTTCTGGCTTGGTTGGTTGGGTGGCTGGCTGGGTTCGGGTGTGCCTAATGCCATTCGAACGGTGTGAATTTGGTGGATGAATTTATTTGTGTTTGTCCGTCCAAACTGTGGGCAACAAGGATACCGCACACATTCCCTCCCCCCGTCACCACCTCATCCACCATTCTTACCCCCCTCCCTCTCCTCCTCACTCCTCATCGCCAAAAGCACCCGAGAGTTTGTTTGCATCGCCGAGTGTACGTTCCCATTTGCCGACCGAGCCACGCACGCAAACCGGCCAGCAAATGTATGGCCGGAACGGCCAAAATGTTGTAGGGAAAGTATGTTGCCTTTTATAATCTTCCCGCAGCTCCCCGATCATCGGCCACCGAAAACGCATAACCACAACGCACACACATACAACATAGGACGCCACACCGTGCTGCGTGCGCGCGAACGTTTCGTGCGTGTTTATTATTATTATTTTCACTATTTATGTTACTGGAAAAACATAGCCATTTATAAACGCGTCGATTCCAGCGTTGTTGTTTTTTTTTGTTTTGTTTTGGCCACCAGCAGGCGGACATCTGTGGGTGTGTGTGTGTGTGTGTGTTTGTGTAGAGAACTGATGCCCTTCCTTACCCTTCCCCTCTCCCTTGTTTTCCCTCGCTCATAAACCCTCAGCTACTGTTGCTGCTGCTTGCTTTGGAATGTTTAGGGAATCATTTTACGAAATACAAAATTGCTGACGACGGTGAAATTTTATTCGTTTAAATGAAGACGAATAAACGAAAAAAGCGCTCGAATCCTCCCATCACACTGGTTCAAAACACACACTCGAGCACGGGTAGCAATCATGGGGGGGAAAATTAAGGAACCGAGTAGATGGACCCATATGCCAGCCCCAGGGTTGGAGTGGTCGAATCGAAATTGTGCGTGAAAATGTGAATCTTATTTGGATGCGATTCCATGTTGTATGTGTGTGTGTGTGTGTGAACGCCCATTCCAGGGGAAAAGGAACGTTCAGGTCGTAAACGTGGACACACACACACATGTGTGGATGATTTTTTTGTTCCTCCCTCAAACCCCACAATTGACCGGATTTCGAAGGGAAAGGGACGAATAATTAAATGATGAAGCCGATGACGACGCGCCAATATTAGCTAGGGTTGGTTGAATATAATTTTAATTAAATTAATGAGCCTTTTAATTTAGCGAGCAAACGTGCGATCGTAACGCTTTCGGTTTCATCGCTGCTTTTGCAATTTTGTCTGCTGGCGTGTGCTGGCGAAGGAATTTTTCCCAACCGGGGTAAAACGTGTTTTTTTATTTTCCAATAAATTTCCACGTTTTTCTCCCCCCCCCCCCCCAATCCCCTCTCCGGGGTCGTAGTTTTATTATGCACTACATCATAATAATAGAAAACGTAAAAAGGCACACGTTATATGCTACACTCAAGCCACTGCCTTCCTTACGGCAGTGTTTCTTTTCCTGACGTGACGTGTACGCATAACACACACGCTTCGCAACATAACATGTCTCGCGGGAAATTTGGAAAAGTGGGTTCTGCTTATAGAAAACAATTATCCGTCCCGCGTGGAGTCATTGCAACGGGTGAATCTATTTCCCTGGATGAATCGCAGCACGAGCAGCAATATTATTGATAAATGTATGCAGCATATGATGAAGCATAGAGTGTGCCTCATCGACCGCTGGAAATGGCAGTTTCTATTACCACCGTGTGCTTCACGCTCACGCAAATATTACGCACGGGTCACGAAGTCATCTCTGCCTAGCGAGAGCATTTGTTTTCCATCCCGAAAGCCACACAGTGCAGCACTATTTTTGGAATTGTTTTTGCTCTGCCTCCCTCCCCCTGAATGTGAAAACATTCCCAATGTGTTCCAGGGAGCAAACAAAAGCAACCAGCAGCACGCGAGCACGGCCAGCCCACGAATGCAGAAATAGCAAACCAAAACCTGTGCAAGCCCGGTTACTTATCGTGGGGCGTTTATGTGCACCGTTGCAGCAGCTGTTTTCCACTTGCAGTGTGGTGGGTTTTCCGATTGTGCATGTAATGCACCATACGATAATTACCTCCATCTTTGGCGCACAATCGACTAAATTATTCATTATTACTGCATCATCTGCATCTTTCGTACCGGGCTTCGGGGCGTCGGAGTCCGGTTCTAGTGCAGCAAAAACAACGCGAAAATAAGGAGAGAAAAAAAGAGCCGAAGCCAAAAGCCGTATGGAAACACTAAAAACGAGGTACGCGAGAATGGAACATAATTCTATTGCAATGACCTCCAGTGCTCCGGCTTCCGCACACGTGCGAACGGGTCGGGGGATGAGAATGGGTTGTACAAGCAAGTGAAAGAAAATGCATCACATTCGTGCTCCCGGTTACGGTTTATCCACAATCTTCCCATCTGCACGGAATGGGTCATATTTATGGGTAGAGTTCTACGATCAGTAGCCGATCGGGTGTTGGATGCAGTTTGCGGTTCCGCTGTGAAGCAAACTGCGATGGTGATGCAAACTTTAAATGTGTGTGTTTTTTTGTTGCTTCTCTTAACTGCGTGCGTTCGTAAAGTGAAGTGGCTTTAAGCGATGAAGCGAAAGTTTTTGTGGAATTTATGGATCGTGATTACTTTAATGAACGGGGCCTCCCGAGTCCGGGGCTTTGTTTTGCGCAGGGTTCATTTAGAACAATTAAGAACGGGTCAACTCGGGTGCGGGTTTGTTTTAGGTTGGCGGCACCCCCGGAGCTGGTTGGTGGGTTTTTGGGTTGGTCCGCCTATTGAATGCGATTAATAATTGTGCGATCGTCGTGACTTGTAGGTTTCTCAGAATTGTACTGAGACAGTTGCAGATATTATTCATATTTGCTTAACAAATAAAACCTTTTAATGGAGCTCTTTCTAAATGACGACATTAAAAACAGTTTAAAAATGAACGTTTTTCACTACTTTCTGCTGAAAGATATAAGATAAGAACACCTGAATGTATGCAATAGTTTCTTTAATCTAAATTGTCAAGCAAGTTGCATACATTGAGGCGCATAATTTTAAGATCACATTTTTATAGCAAATATTACTTTCTAACGCCCGTTTTGATTTAATAAAAGTATTAATTGTTTATAAATTACTAATTGTTTCATAGTAATTTTATTAAATTTTTTCAGACTACTTTTTAATTTTAATATGTTTATCACTACCGAGCGGTAATGCTTCTTTATCATCAAACGTTGTACGTTCTAATTGATGTAATTAAATATGAAAGCCTTTCACAATCCAATAACTTTCACCAAGGTAATTCACTTCTGCACGGGTGATCTCTACTAATAACTCGACATAACTTTCGCCTACATCCAGTGCGTCTGCATCACACTCATTTGCCATCCAATTAGTTTAATTTCTGTGTGTCTGTAGCTTAAGCACACACCTTACGTAAAAGTAATCCTTTAGAATCCCTTCGACACAGCTAACCCACAGTGTTCGGCACGCGGCTTTAGCTTAAAGCACTGTTGCTCCCCACACACACACACACACACACACACATACACAAACACATTCACACGATATGTACGTATGACTTTTGCACGGTCACCATTCGCACGGTGGCCGTGAAGAAGCAAACACACACACACACACATTTTAAATATCATTCCCTCGTATCGTTTGATCCGGTGTAACGATTTGATTCCTTCCAAGAAAAATCTCTTTCCCACAACTGAATCCCCCCCCCCCTCTCCCCCCCTTCCCCAAAGGGTGTTATGTCAAATCGGTTTACTTTACCTCTTGGGAATGGACTGGGGACCACCTTCAAACCGCTTTCTTCAATAAGGAAAAACTGAACCCGAACTGAACCAAACAAAACAGGAACACCACAAAAGCTGAAACTCTGCGTTTGCTATCCTTAGTTTTTAGTATCCTTCGATTCGACGGGCTAAGTATGGTGCTAGTGTTCTTCGCTTGTGGCGAAACTTATTCACACACTATCGCACTTTACTTTGGTAGAAGCTTTAACTAGCGTTGTTCAGTCGGACACACATACACACCCCTCACACAAACACACATACGTACACAAAGGGGTAACTGGTAAGCACATCACAACGTTATCCCCATCACGATAAACAAAACCAAAAGTAAAATGGGGGATGATTGGTGGTGATTTATTCTGCTTCACAAACACTGCCTTTATGAACACCAATATCCTGTACACACTTTCGGCTAGAACATTGGATGTTTCGTTTCTCTGCTTATGCTTTTCCTCTATTTGTCACGCGATCAATAACTTCCCACCAGCGGAATATCATTTACGCCACAATTCACGCACGTGTACGAGGACTAACCGACGAGGACCACTTATGCGGGGGGTTTTATTTAAACCTTTTTTGGAATTTCGTTCGCTGGTTGCAACTCTGGCAAGAACAGAAAATTACACTTTACACTACAAGACAAAAGTTAACTATTAAAAATCATCCGTTTTTGCCACCATCATTTATCACGATATCGTTATCACCGTACACGAGAGAGAGTGAGAGAGAAAAAGCGAAAAAAGTGACCAATTTTATCGCGGAAAAGTGTCACGTTTCTTTGGCAAGCGCCACGGACAAAACAACACACCGGGTCTGGCAAACCCCCGGGACAAATGTCAAACGTTCGAACGCTCCACACGCACAGCTTCTTCGGTACTGAACGATGCTGTTTGCCGCGCACCAGGACCGCGTACATTGTTCGCGCGAACGTTCCAAGCACGCTACACGACTTTGCTCTCCCGCTCTCACGCTGAGTGTGTGTGTGTGTCTATCTCACTCGCACCACTCGTCTATAGGGAAGCATCGCATCGCATTCGCTCTCTTTCTCTCGAGCCCGTAAGGCTCTCAGCGCAATGCAGTTGGAATGGAAGCGTTCACATGCAGTTGCTTTCCTTGTCGCACTCATTGCAGGGGCCGGCAACGTACGTATTGTGCTTTTCGCTCTTGCGCTCGGTCACAGTTTTCCCCATCATATTCTTTCCAATTTCCAAGAAAATGATGCTATCAAAGGCATTTTCTCTTTTTGTTCTGCAGCATAGTTTTCATTCTCTCGCGTTTTTTGGCGGTATTTTGCTCCGTGTTTTGCTTTGCTGCCTTCTCTATCAGGTGTGCGGGCTAGCAAAGGGAACGCTATGTATCTTTCGCTCATTCCCATGCTTAAGGTTCGGTTTAAGGTTTTGTGTTAGGGCAAAAAACAGGTATTTCGTTACTTGAGATGTGGAAAAAATAACTATTTTCACGCATTTTACAAAAGTGGAACAAGGGAGCATCTTTCGCCTGTAAGGTGTCCGTGGCCAAGACATTTGCGGACAGGTAAGGCGGTAGGGCAGGGAATTAATTTCCTTCCAGTTGTGGCTTTCTTCCTGGCAGAAAAGGATGCGTATTCTTCCATTCCTCGTATGCCAAGTGCAAACCACCTTCAACTATTATATCCTTCGCCAGGTAGCCAGAAACCCAACAAGAACTAGAGCTGGCACCTTTTGAAAGGTACATAGAAAACGTTCCGAACAGTTGGAACAGTCCAAATCCGGGATGTGCGTCTTTGACGGACAAAAGACTGCCACAAAGACATGCCGATGTGTCGATTTTGCCGTCGAGAAGGTCGTGGCGATATTGCAATTTAAGCGCTGCGATTAAACGGACCATCATTTGCATTTCGTAAAAACCCGGTTCTCAGCTGCAATGTGGTGCGATCGTTCATCAGCATGAAAATGATGCGCTAAAACCGTTCTCAGAAAGTTTCTGCTCTTTTGCCACACTGGGCTCACGAGGATGGCCATTCATTACCTGCAGTTCGACTGCATGGTGGTGTTGGTGGTGTAAAGTTGCAGGGCAACTCGGTGATTTCGTTTTTACAGGATCGGATCCTCATCATCAAAGCCATTCTTTTGCTTGCTTTTGATAGCACCTGTACGAGTTGGGCAGGTAACGTTCAGCATTCGGTCATCCTTCCCCGTGGCAAACCAGCACAAATACCCATAAAGGAGGATTAGGAAACAAGAAGAAAAAGAAGAAGAAGAAGAGGAGAAGGAGATGAAGAAACACTCACACACATACCTAAACACATAGAACTCACGGTCATGGAAAGGACGCAGCACCGTTAAGGGTTTGAATGTCGGTTTTGATGAGGCGGATGTGCTTTCGAACATCCGTAGCTAAAACACCGGTGTGGGATGGTGTAAAACGTAAAATAAAATATCTAACACTTAGTTTGGAGAAGAAATGTGCTTTCTCCGCTGGTTAACCATCTTCCCAAAGAACGAACAACCGGAATGGACCGGCCAGCGCACAGTCCATTTGGAAACAGTTCACTTAGGACTTGGACTGCGGTTAAACTCTGGCGATGCGCTGCGGTTATACGCGTGGGCGACTTGTCCATGTGTGTGTATGTGTGTGCTTTTGCCTCAAGAATCAAATACCTCCCCCCCCCACAAAAATGTTTACCCCGTGCGTGCTAAACGAGGCTTTGCGACACGTGCAAAAGGTTGTATTTGAGGGTGGACGAAAAACTAAAATAAAAAAAAAACACACAAGAAAATAGGACAATGAATTTTTCATCCATTCGAGAGGCGGAAGTTGTTTGCTGCCGGCCAAGTTTTAACCACAGCAACGGAAGTAGTTTTTTTTTCTTTTCGAAAAAAGGTACGAAATTATTTACGACCTGAAGATGGAGAGGCTGGATGGTGTGAAAGCAAGTGGACAAAGTTTGGGTGAAATCTTTTTCTTTGCAAGGAAAATATTTAATGCGTTTGGCCTTGGGTGCTTGATTTTGTAAAGCGAATATCTCCAGCATATATTCTCAATTAAAGCAGACAAATAATAAATCTTTATTTCGTATTTTATTGAATCAATACCAGCAGCTCTTCCCGGGAACTGGAATTAAAATCACCAGGAAGCTAACGATTCCAATGTTTTGTGGAATTGTTTCAATTTAAAAGCTGCCATCTTCACCGCAGGTCCGGAAAAATTCATTTCCTTGCTCCTGCCTGCCAAGACAATAGACGAAAAGACAACGCTGAAAACCCGGCTAGCATCGAGTGCAATTTAACTCACTTCAGCCAAAGCGCGACGCCCGAGCACTTCCTGCTTATGCGTTGGAAATCGAAATTTATTCTCGAAAAAAATTCAACTGAAACGCCGCCAACGCCAACCCTCATCGGGGAGGAAAATTTAATTCGTTGTGACCCACCCGCCTTACAGCCACAGCCATACAGCCGGGCAGGACTTTTAAACGGGGATGTTGGGCGTCGTTCCGTCGTCGCCAAGCGTTGTTTGAGTATCGCAGCCACAGCCGCATACCGACGCAACGACGGAACAATGTGTGTCTTTTGTGTGCTTGGGGAGGCGCGATGATAAACGAATGGGTGAACGCAGGAAAACCAGTAAAGGGAAAACTAATAATTCCTAACAAGACCGTTCACTGTTCTCCGCAAGATTCGAAAACCCCGAGCAATCTAAATCTGTGACCCGTGCTGCCCGTTGTTGTGTACTTGGAAATTGAGGTTTTATTGAGAGCTAGGGCGAGATACTCGGAAGGCAACCGTGTCCCGCGCGCACATGAAGAAGTTTATGGTTTCTTTGACCTTCGCCTTACGCATATCACTCGCTTCCTCCCTCGGAGCATGACAAATTATCAATTATTGCTTTTTAGCAGTGATGTACGCACACAAAAATTGTTTAACGATTTTGGCTCCACTTTCAGCGCGAGTCTGCAGGTTCTGAAGCGCACCAAAGACACCGAATTTGAAGGGATGCATCCGTACAAACAAGTACACAGGAAAAAGAGGCAAGTTATAAAGTAAACTCGGAGGAAAGAATGGAAATCTTTATCGCCCAAAACCATGCCATCGCGACAAGTGTTACGGCCCTTACGACGCCGAGGAAGTCGTTTAACTTACTTCCAACAATCGCTTTCCGTTGTTAGGGCATTATAGGCACCGGGTTGGTGTCATAATTCCATGCTCCGTGTCAACAATCCATCGCCTGTGTGTGTGTGTGCGTGCATGCTTGCGCGTGTATGTGTGTCACCATCCATGCACGACCGAGTTCCTTCTAATCTTCAAATGAAGCGTAAAATTAGTCGTCCGAACTAATTACTGTGGGTCCCGGGTTTTCCGCATCGGCAGATACGGCATTGCCAGGGCAGTGAAAACATGAGAAAATGACCGTTTAACCGTGGCTGATTCTGCGGGTTTGGGTTGGAATGGGTTTTGTGGGGGCTCCCTTCTGTAGCTCGCTGCCCGCTGTGGCAGTGGCCAGTTTCGTTCGGGCGATTAATTGAAACTCCCAGCCCTGATTGGAGGCTTCCGACAGCGGCAGCGACACTTTCTTCGCTTGCGTAACGACGGCCGTGTGTCGCATGCAACGATGCACACGCAGGACGCAAGCTGTTTTACTGGGTGAAAGTGTGCTGGTTGCCGGCGTAACCGAACTGTATTTGCTAGGAGATAGTTTGTGGTAAGCATATTGTAATCTGTAATGTTTAATCTGTTGTAAACTTCCATTGATGGTAATGTTTAGCTAAATTTAAGCATTATTTTCCTGTACAAATGAGCAGACCATCAGTTAAAATAAATAATACTTTGTAAATTAAATGCTCATCAAGAAATTATGAAATAAGGAAAACTGAAATGTTTGAAATTTTTAATCGAATTGCCACCAAATTTAAATTTAATTTGATAAATTAATGTCATAAATTGCTCTTTGGGCAGCTCTAATTTTGTCCTTCTGGTCACATTCCACGGTACCACTGTCCGTACGCTAACGCACAATCTCGAAGGAATCGAATGCGTCACTCGTCAGCATTGTGCATCCGACTGCAATTTCCCACTTTCCATCCACTTATCTCCAAACGCATCACCCCTCCACTACAAACCACCCACCAAATGCGTACCAGATGGTGGTCACCATTTACCATTCCCCCCCCTGCCCATGTTTCGGCCGCGTTCTGCTACCGAACATATGTAAATGATTTTCCGCGTTAATTGATAATGAATTATGAGTGCATTGTGTCAGTTCTTTTATGATCCTGCGGGTTCACTGCGCTTCATGAGCAGTGTGTGTGTGTGCGTGCTGTTGGGTGGGTGGATGGGTTGTGATATGGATTGGATAGATGACAATAATCATGAGTACGTGTGCGTGTACGTTTGGTGGGTTTATTATTTCGATGCAGTGGCCAAGTGGTCGTGGGACGCGTGCTGGT
>STHB01004958.1:0-16261 GCA_018908115.1 Anopheles rivulorum | reverse complement strand
CACGATAACAGTGTAAGCAATCTTTTATTAATGCGAACCTCCACATGTTATGACATTTGAAACTAAATGCTAATTTACCAGATCGCACGTGATTGATAAATTACTGTTTTGATAGTGCATGTTGGTTAATGATTAACCTTTCTGTCGGAAAGGTTCAATTCACGCCTAATTTGCACCATATCTCAAACGCTGGTTGCCATCATCTCGCAAATGAAGCAGAGCGAAATTATCCCACCCTCACGGTTGTTCGTGCACATCAAAGCGAACGTAATATTTCTTATCCGCTCGTTAGCGTACGCTGGCCGAAATGGATGTTTGAATGTCAAAAGTTTCAGCCTAATCACTTTACGACCCATCTGCATATAGGTGACGTTTAAGTTTTGGGATTCGCACACAAGCGTCAAACAAAACCACAATCTACCAGCTTCTAACGTGCTGTGCGGATTACTCTATCGTGCTGTGCGGGCACTTCCCCCGGCCGGCCGGCCGGCCGGCCTCCCAACAATCATAACGTTTGGCGTAACAAACGATTGTCACCCTTCAGTTGTCACAATAAATCTCGACCTGACAGCGCAAACCTAGAGGCATAGCGTTTTCTTTCGGGCATTGGTAAAGATAGAAAGTGCCGCCGAGCGAGAGCGAGATGATGATGCTTAAGCTTTGGGAAGCTGCTGATCGCGTTGTGATGAAGCGTTTGCCTTCCGCAGGATGCGGTGACACCTTTGGACAGGGGTCAGGCTTCCATTTGATGATCTGTGTGTCATAATTTGTCACCGTTTTCAAATGTTGGTTGGATGCATAAACTAGAAGATTTATTGCAAATAGTCATGATAGTCATTTTTTTAGTTGAAAATGAACAAACCACAAACTACTCACTGAATGTTGTTAATTCTACCTAAAGGTTGTTCATAGGATGTTACTAAAATTTCCAAACATCTCTTCATTATTAGTATCCGAAATTTATCTGATAGACGATTATTGAGAAGTTTTGTGTCTCACTCAATTGCACATTCCCAATTGCCTCAAACTAGCTTAATCTAACGCGCGGTACCAGGCATGGCATCGACGACCCCGGGCACCAGAATATACCACCTGTCGTCAAGTACACGGTGTCATGGAGTGTGTAAACATGTACGTCATCAGTCGGCACCGACACCCACAGCCGTTCATGCCGTTCCGACAGCGGCTGTCTTCTTCAGCACCGAAACGATCATGTTTTTCGCTTGACACAATTTTGTCAGCAGCATGATGCTTTGCACACAGCAGTTCAAACGAACGACGAAGGCCAAGTTTGTGTGTGTGTGTGTTTTTTTTTTCCTCTTCTTCCAGCACAACCAAATTGGTTCTGCTCCCAATATTGGTGTATATACATTACCTAGCTGGGGTAGTTTTTTTTTTGGTAGCCTTCCAACGGTGTGGAAAAATATTTTAACATTCGCAAACATCGATCCCGTCCCTCGGCGATGCGATGGTATCAGCTAAATTTGTTAGACAAGTTCGAACACCGTACAACCATCCTGACCGCTCATGTTTCTTCCGGTCGATGACAATTTTATTTCATAAATGAGTTGTTCGTTTCTTCCTGGGCATAATTAAATTTACTCTAAAAGTCCTACAACTACAAGTATAATAGTAAAGCTTACCTGTGCTGCAATAAGTTTTTTTCGCCGAATGGTTTAATTATGGAAAACACAGCATACAAACAAGGATGTCCAGTGTCGTGTAGTTAAGAGAGAGATGTATTATTTTGTTCCACTTTCAAAGCAACCTTTATCGTTTATAATTTTCATTTGACCTCCAGCCATTATTGTAGGTTCCGAGGGTCCAAGGAATCGATCGATCGCGTTATGAATGATTCAACGATGAATTCTATTTCACGGTCACTGCAGGCGTACTCCCTAGGAGCGATATGATTGGATACGGTTGGCTGATTGGAGTAGCGTGTTTCACTGTTGATTACAATTTTGTTTACAGCTTTTTAAATTCGATGTACTATTGATTGCCTGTCGTGATTTTAAAAAATCAACAATTGTGAATTTTATGTTACAAAATTACAAAAATGAAAACGGATGAGTAAGCGTGACACATTAGTAAACACTTTTTTATGTTTGTTTGAACTTTATTGAACAAAATCATTATATTAGATACTGCGATCTCATGTATTCATTTATCAACATTATTAAAACATTCATAATCTCTTTTCTTAACATAAAAAGTGACTATATATCAGATCAAAGTATAACATTATCATTGTATAATGATGAGTTATACACCGGACCTTTTCTTTTCGTTCGAACGACGAATGAAGGAACAAGAATAAATATTGAAAGCGCAAAAAAAAGGTTCATGTTCAAGAAATTTAACGAAGGGAACCTCCGAAACTATGGCCAAACCTCTGCTAAAGGAAATTTGAATATAAATCGATTATTTATCTTCCGCTCGATCACCAATAAGGATGCATTCAAAATCAAAACATATCAAAACGGAAAATCAAACAGTGATGCGATGTTATGCGGCGATTAAATGGCAAATAAGCTACGAGCGATGATCCGTTTCCATATTTTTCCCTCCACGTGCAGTGTGCAACAATAAAATTGATCTCATCTTAAACGCAGCACAGCCCACAAAAAATACCGCCAACGCATTCATAAATTTCACTACCTTTGAGCAAGCCGGGCAAGAAGACGTGAATGTGGGTTTTGAGGGAAAAGGAACGTGCATCACCAGTCCCCAACTGTTTCGTTTTCTCTTTCGACGAGGGTTTTTTTTTATTATTATCAGTCCTCTCCAAAATTTTATAGCATTTTCTGTGCGTTTTTACAAACATTTTAATATTTCTTTTTACTGCGTGCGTGCTGCCCGTGCGCCACCCGAAAACCAAAAGTCCTCGGCTCGTGCAAACCTTCATATTTATGAACGTTAAGGATTGATTTATGACGACCGCGGGTTTTTTTTTCTTTCCTCTCGTTTTCTCTCTCTCTCTCTCTCTCTCTTTCTCTCTCTCTTTTTCTCTTTCTCTTTCTCTCTGGCTCGACGGCTCGATCCATGTCGACCGGACTTTACAGCCCCGAAAGCATTTCGTTTCGGGTTCTTTTATTTTTTGTTTGCATTCCGGACACTTTTCGTTCGCTGACACTGCTAATAAAACACAGCAAAATTAATGACTTCATACACATACAACGCAGGCACTTCAAGCACTTCATGTGCATGAAAGCAAAAGGTTTGAAAGTTTGATGGTGCGCGGATCTTCGTATCTTAAAGCATGCTTATTGCTTCATCCCTCAAAAAAAAACATATAAAACGTGAATCAGAAACCATTGACCTTACCGTACACCTTGTCCTCGTCAAACGGTGTGGTCAGAAAAAAAAATACATGAAATCATGGATGAAATATTCCCAAGCCTTCGTTCGTTTTTTTTTATTATTGTTCGTACTACGGGGAATTTCGCGTGTCACTCGGCACGTTCTGTGCGGTATGATTGATCTGCTCGTGGCCTTTGGCGGCACCCAAAACACACAGACACACCCACACACACACACACACACACACACGTAAGCACGGAATGCCGAATCGATAGCGAAAGTTACGCTTTCGTCTGGTTGAGAATTTCCCCCGACGCAGCGGATTGGTTTCTGCTCCGGTTCATTAGCGGCGCGTGGATTTCACGTTCGGCTCGCAATTCCTCCGAGAAGACTTACTTAATCAGATTTTGTCACGCGAAGCCGTGACTGCTTTGTGCGGATTTGTAAAGCCCGAAACGGGTTCGGGTCGCTTTCCCGCCGCGAGACTGGTCGTGGTAAAATTTTATGGCAAAACATAAAGTAACACTCGCCCGTAACGGCATGCACGAGCGCACGGGAGCAAGATTAATGTGTCGAATTTAAAGCAACGCATTTGAACGCTATCAAGATCAGTGATTTGTTTGTAAAACAGGGTGCCGACTTAAGTCGGCAAATGGCTATCTTGTGCCAGGGGTTTTTTTTTCACTTGAGATTTGTAACCATTAGCAGCAGTTATGACTTAATTTTGATTGGAAATTTTATACTTTTAATGCATCAAAACGAGAACGGAGTAGACTTTGTGTTTCTTCCGTTTCTTACTTTAATTTTACCAACAATAAATTGTTTTGAAATACGAAAAAAAAAGTTTTTTATTATGCCTAATCCAGTGGTCAGCAATTTTCTTATGAAAAACTAAAAAAATTAAAGAATTATTTTACTGTTTTAGAATAATCATACGTCATACAGTTTGGTACATTATAAATATAATTATGTGGGCGACGCGGTTTTATTAATTTTAAGTAAAACTTTTATTCATAATTAACCGTACCGCTCACTTGAGCTGCAAATTACAAACTGAATTGCATTCTAAGCTATGCCTGTCTTTGCCCTAACTGCTGATGCGGTGGTTGATGCCGCGGAATGCATATTGGTGTCGGATGACGAACGGAGTCTGGAACTGTTGAGTAGTCATCTGGATAACAACCGTGAGAGGGTGTGGTCACATATCATAACTTGCGGTGCACATAACTATATATCGTTTCGATGGCTGCTACCAGGTGTGATATAAATCAAATTCATCAATTTAGCAAGGGGATGAATGTTTTTTTTACCAAAGAGCCACAATGACCCGTACCATTCAATGTTGAAATGAAACAGATATCGAGTGCCTCCCTTGATTTCATGCGCTTCACATGGGCTCATTCAATACTACGCTCATTACAAACCATAAATCGCCCCTATTTTATGCATTCCCTCCATTCATTTTTATTCATGCTCACACTTCTCTGTCCTTCTGCCCATCCGGTCCCATCCTTTGCCCCGCTCGTTCGTCCAACAGTGCTCCTTCTACCAGCGGAATGATTAAACCAAACCCCTAACGGAAATGGTGTGTTGCGGCACGCAGCATTTTCACGACGCAAACCCATAGTGGCATGACTTTCGCAATATTAAGGCACGTTTTGACGCTCCTCCTTCCTTAGCACGAAATACGACAAATGAGAGGGGGGGGGGGAAACATCGACGTAAAGTATGCTGCAAACGAAATGCGAAATAGGCGAGAGAAATCCGTGAAGCTATGCATTTTCCATACTATGCCGGACTTGCTGCTTTTCAATGCGAACCAGTGCACTTGTTGCTGCATGCCAGCGTAGTAGAGTGTAGCGTAGAGTGCAATTAGAAACTACCGTAAGCATACACACCGGCAAATAGAGGTGCTCGAATTCCGACCTCCATTGTTCTCTTCTACTTCCTAGATTGATTTCGTTCGAGGATTTTTTTTTCATTTCTTGTGTTGGAAAAAGAATGTGCAGATTAGAGTATGCAAACCTGATTGAATTTTACTATTGATGCAAAAAAAAAACGTTCCTTGATTTTATTGTTTGTTTTTTTGGAAATCGTCTGCCCTCTCGTTTTAAAAAAGTTTCTCCTTATCGTGGAAATAAAACATTGAAATTGACTGTACTAGAAAAATGTATATTAAAAATAAATTCAATTTAATTTAATTGATAAACTAAATTCTCAGGGAAACTCAATTAGAAGAGCAGGTTGAAAACTTTGAAATGATTTATTGATTCACATTAGTAGTGACGATAACATCATTTGTAATGCAATTTCCGTTGCTCATAAATTGCCTTTATGATACGCGTAACTTTGCAGTCAATTTGATTCCCTTTTTCGTTTGGTTCGCTCATAAAATGCAAATAAGCTCACACGAATAATTAACTTACTGCAATAGGAAGCGAGTTGTGAACGCAATATTTTAAAACGCCTAATATTACGTTCAAACCATTATCACAATGTTGTAGTTGTGCTGTCCGGTCATATTATAGATGGAAAAAACATGTTCGTTAAGTGGAACATTTATTGCAGAGCCATTTTCTTTGTGCCATAATATGCAAAGCCGTGCAGGTAATTTTCCGGCATGCAATGCATATCCAATGCTGTATGCAGCTATAAAATGATTAAAATTACACCCTGATAGCAGAAAGCTTTAATAGTAGAGCGAGCAATAAAAAAAGCGTTAATTAAATAGAATTAACAGCTCATGCGCCACACCCTCTTAGTGCAAAACATAACCGATAGTATGGATTAAATAGATTCTAGTGCATCGTGTAGGATGTTTTATTCTTTACAATTACACAAAATTCCAGAGAGAGTTAGCATTAAAACAGCATGGATTAAAGAACTATGCTTAGCGTAGAAATTTCTTACCATTTCCTTACCCGTTTGGCAGGGTTGGTTTGTTTGATCGATCTATGAAATGCGTCCGATACGCGATTACCGCGATTGACCCCATCATTAGGAGGTGGTTAAGTGGTTCCTTAATTTAATAAAGTTGTAACTCACGCGAACCTGCCACCGGGGCCGGCGGATATCCGGCGGAAAAAGCCACTTTGATTAAGTGCCCCATCGGTACACAGGAAAACTTGGCACAAACACCACACCGTGGTTATGCATTAAATTACATACCTGCATACGTGCATTGATTGCTGCAGCGTACGTTGCACTTGCAGTAATGCTACAGTAGCAAACAGATTGGCAAGCAATATTAATGATGACGTACAGTACAATCTAATTGCCATATCTGTTATTTCCTTTCTGTAAATGAAATTTAAAAAAATGTTTCCAATAGTTTAATAATTCAATAAAGTACAATGTTAAATTAATTAAACAGTAAATAATACAAATGTGTTTCTAAAATACCATAAGAAAAAAAATATATCAATTGTCAACTCAACCCTCATGCAATTGTACGCGTTACAATCGTGCACTAAATTTATTTGTATAAAATCAACATACAAATCCCCAAACACCTTGTACAGATAGCTTCGCCTGCAGATACTAAAGTCCAATGAATTCCCATTCAACAAAACAACTAATCCAAAATATCTACAGATATGTCTAAGGAGTCTAAGCAATGTTGAGGACCCAAGTCCAGCCCACAAAACCAACGATTCCCCCCGTTTATGTTCTTCCAGAGCTTCGCTGCACGCCCATTTCGGGCTTTACCTTACCCCCACAAACGCCACCCACCACGTTCTCTGACATGGATGCACCAATGCAACCGCTAGTAGACCGTAGACCCTCCGCGTCTATGATGAAATGGGGCCCAATTGCCGTTAACCGACGGGTACCCGAGGTGCCCACTGCCAGGCAAGGTTTGAACCGATTTCAATCCAACTCAATCCCCCAACAAACAAACAAAAAACCGATCCCGGAATGAAAAGGGGAAGCCCCAAAAGTTCCTAATTTGCACACACAATTGCACACAATGTTCCACGTACACACACGTACACCATGCACTGTGACAAAGCTGACTACAGTCCGTACTAAAAAAAAAATGCCTTTGATGGAAACGCTTGCATGTTCGTCGACTTCGCCGCTTGAACAGTTTGTTTTCAGATGAGCAAAAACAAAGAGCACGTGATAAATGGCAGGCTTGCATCGCGAAGCAATAGATCCCCTGTGGCTTTATCATGCTTTACGCCCTATAACCAACGGCTAAGAACGCTCACTAATGTTCCACCGCTGGCACAGGAGTTTCGTCTTCATCGTGTACAGCTGCCGCATCGTTGGCAGCCAGGCATCATCCATCACTCGTCGCAATTTCCTGTCCCTGCTATCTGTTTGGTTATTTTCCTGACCGTACTTTGGCTCGTTCGGCTAACCCTTAAGTAACATATTCCTTCTAACCGAAGCTGAACTGCAAAGCCACGTGCGTTTATTATTGAATGTACGTGCGACAGCAGACAGCGGACGCTTGATTAGTGCTGATGAGACCTGGGAGCACTCTAAACGCAGAGACTCGGTAGAATCTTATTGCCCCGGGAACGTATATTAATGCCATTCCATTAACCGATGAATACGAATCGTGTGACACGATGCGTGATAAGATAACATCAGTTCCATTGTTCGGTCGGTATTGTTGGTGTTGGCGCACCAGTGTGAACGAGACTCGAACAATAGGCTTTTGTTTTTCTGCATAAAAACGGTTTCACCCGGGCGGAACGTCATGTTTACTGCCACATAATATTTACTCGAACAAACTAGTGAAGGACTATTTTCATTTTGCCATGTCAAAATGGTTAATCTGTGCTTTAATAACTCGTCACTATCATAAAAGTTTGATTGTCATATTAAATATATTCCATATGACATCAGCTGAAATAAAAACTTTTATGTGATATGTTAAGAAACTGTAGTTTTTATGAAGGCTTTGAAAAAATAATGAACTATTAGAATGCTAAAGTACTAAACATGTAATACTACCTACAGTTCGTGACAAAACTGTACAAGTTGTGTTGTATTTCGAAAATAAAGAAAACAGTTGAAGAGATACCTAAAATGTTCCCAAAAAATTGTCTTGATGGCACACTACCTGCCATAAATGGGTCTCTAAATTAATTTATATCAAGCAGTCCGATCAGTCCTGAAGGGAATTGTATTCGATCCTGTTCTGCATTAAACCAGCACCGATACCAGCTACACCACTGTTAAAGTTACAGTAAAAAGTTACTCAATGTTTTGTGGTGGTAATTTTATGATTAATTTAAAAGCATCTTCAGTGATGTTAGTTAAAAATTTTAATTACTCGAAAATTCCTGCAGTTATCGAATCTAAAGAAACTGATAGAAGTTTTATTTTACCGACTGAATAATAATCGATCATAATTGGATTGAGAGACTTTATAGCAAATATAAAAATGTGTTTTTATATTAAGAAAACGAAAAATATTATACTGGAATATCTGAAAAACGTTATAGTATTCTTGGATATTCACTTAGCATTATTTGTGACATTTAATTTTTATTACAAAAACGTATATCATTCACGGTAAACTATTTGATTCAGCGATTACCCTAAAGACAAAAAAAAAATATTCTAAACTAAATTCTTGTTTGTACAAAAACAAACCCCTCTTTAAAGCTCATTCGCGAAGGTCCCCGGCATTATGCAGGTGACGGTGACGTAAATAAAACAATTTCATGCGGAGCAAGAACGACGGTATCGTTTGTTGTTGTTTGGTGTGCATTTTAAAGTTGAAGTTGCCGAACGGGTGGAGGGTGTAAAATAATGCACAAACAACAATCCATACAGGGCCGATCCATGGAAGGCCTACCCACGCGCGAGCTCACTAACAACGACATTAAATATTTAGACCATCAGCAAAGCGTGGCTGTGTTGGGCCGATGTTTAGCTATCCTTTCTATCTCGCTTTGCCGTCCGTTTCGGTTGTGATTTTTTTTTTTTTCGTTTTCATGTCGTTTTCATGTTCCATTTTTTTCCCCCTTTGCTGCCCGAACCTTTTGATAGCGATTTCGTGTCTCTTTTATCTTTCCACTATCGGTGCACCGGTGCCTGCAACGGAATGACGATGTTACGTTTAACGCCAAACTTAAACTACTTTTCTCTCCACGCCGTTGTGCATGAGGTGGTTATTTGAAATGGAGTTTTTGTTTTTTTTATTTTATTCCTTCAAGCCTTCATTTTCGGTTGGTTTTTGTGTTTTTGTTTATATAAACTGTAGTTTCGCCCCCGGTAAAGCTCTTCTCCCCCTGGGCTTATATTTTGAATGTTTTAACATGAAAGCCGCGCGGCGCTCCAAAGTTTAGCGAAATGTTACAAACGATTCGTTTGCAATAAAAAATGCAACGGCAGCCCTTCCTTCGGCCGGTCCGAGATTGTTGGTCGTCGTCGTGTTTTATGTTATTTGGAGCAAGCTCGAAATACTTTTTGTTTATCTTGCGTTGTTTTTTTTTTTTTCTTCCTCCTATTCCTATCATAACAAAATCACTATCCACCCTCCATTTGGAGCTAAGTGTATGAGCGTGCTATCAATTCACCGCCTGTTAGCAGGCTCGTGTGCTTTGTTTCGCTTCGCCCGGGTGCTTCCCTGCCGTGATTGAACCATCCTGCCGTGACCGGAATGGGAATGATTTTTCGAGGTCAACTGCCGTACTGCAGGCACAGGTGCATTCGTGCGGCATCGGCATCATGCATCGGCAGACACGGTGGAGACAGAATCGGAACGACTGCCGGGCGCTTTAGCTCGGCGTTCGATAGTTGCCCGCTTTGATGATGATCGTTTCTTTTCCCATTGCTGATCTAAATCTAATAATCTGATTTGTAGGACACGAGTTCAAAGCGGTACTCTATCCGCTAGAACATTATTTGACTGTTCTTGATTTACTATGCATACTAGGAATGACATTAAAAGCATATACTGGAAATGCAATTAAATTTGGGGGAAAAAAAACTTAATTTATCATGTTTTAGTTTTAATAAAAAATTGCAACTTAATTCCCTCAAAACCCATAAAAGCAGAAAACGGGGTTAGCAGATTAGATTAAGCATTATACAAATAAGAAAATAATGTACACATTTGTAAACAATCTAACAGCGAACAACACCAGTGGTTCGTCTACACGACATTATCAAATGACAATTAAATTTGCCTTCGCACAGTGATTGTCTCCGATGTGCTTTTGCTTCACTAATCCTGTGTTACGGCACAATCGCATTTCATATCGTGCAAGCTTTTTGTGTGTCCAGATCAGTTACGGATTCGAGGATACTAGCGCTTCAGCTAGCATCTAAACTGTCTCGCCTCCAAACCCCATCTGTGCACCAGTGAATTATTATTGTGCTTTCTAGCTAATCGAAACCCGGTTACCGGATGCTTATTTTCGGTGCTCCATTCTTTTTTTTTTTTACCGAACCGCAGTTTCTTCTCTCCCGCAGTTTTGCTTGATTTATTGCTGTGGGCTTTTGTGGGTGAAGCTGAGCTTTTCCAGCGTTTTCTTTTTCTCTCTTTTTTTTTGTAGTATTTTTGTGTTGTGTTTTATTTTGTTTTGTTTCTTTTTTTTTTATTGCTGCTTGCAACGTGCGGGCAACAAAAACGACCCTAATTGCCGTATGAACATACATTGTGTGCGTACATTTGTGTATCTTTCGTTGTCTTTCGTTTTTGTGTTTTGTTTCGTTTCTGTTTTTGTTGTCTTGAATGAATTTCTTTGTTGCAAAATTTTAGTATGTTTTTTTTACTCCTGTTTGTACATCACATTCCAACATTTTCTAACGCTGCGTTTCGTTTTTTTGTCTTCCATCTGCATCGAACGAAAATGCATTCATTGCACACCTGATGTTCGTATGCTGATCCTAACGCTTGCGGTTCTCGTATCTCGGCAAAATGGATCATCTCGCCGTCGGTCGTGCTATAAAAACCGGCCCTATCTCGCCCTGCCGGTGGCCGCAAAACCCTGCAGTAAGCTTTGGAGGACAACCGGGCAGTGGTGGCTTCGTTAGTTCCCGCAGTGAACCGATCTCGCTGGCTACGCTGGATAAGGACTGCTTTATCATTCCGGTCCACAGCCTGGACCGCTTCCTGCCGGCAGGAATTCCGGTAAGTGTATAGACTGCGCTCATGTGTGGATAATCTGTTTCATAAACCCTCTTTTTTATACATATCATGTATATTTCATACATTGTACCAGTTTTGCCAGATTAGAGTAGCTCAAGAAAATTAGTTAATCAGAAAAAACAGATCGCTTTCCAGAAGTTGGCAAGCAGAAAGAAAATATAATTAAATAATGCAATGCATAACACAACATTACGAATGCTGGGTTTTTTAAAGGATGAAACAAAAACTTCAATAAATGAATAAAATTGATAGTCTTAACGTTTTTTTGAACGTAAGGATATAAGTTTATCACTTCTTAGCCTAAAATTAATTTCCAAACTGTATAATGAAAAATGCACGTAGAGTGGATAAATAGAGCAAAAACCAAAGACAGAAATAGCAGACCAAAACTTCTTGAGGTACCACAAAAGAAAGGAAAAGCGAAAAGGTAAAACACATTAATTAACACATTAATTCATGAACCTGCTGCATTATGAACCAACCAGCAACCGCTTAATAAACTAATCCCAGTCACTCATACACTGAACTGAATTTTAAACCTACGATTAAGCTTGTGTAGTATAACTTAGTACCAGAATGCAAACAACTACCACCCGCGAAAAACACGTAAATCATGATGTTCACATAAAAATGCGTTCATTTATTAGCCCATTAAGTTTCAACTCTGCGCGGGCACAGTGCAACAGTGCGGTTAAGATATTTTAATTAAAAAACTTCTCCTTCTGCTCGTTGTAATGTCGTTGCTGCAAAATCGCCCATTAATATGCACAGAATCTGCCCGCTTTCCCGCTGCTGTAATTACGATCACGACATTCATCGTTTCTGTTTCGCCGATTCCATCTCTCCAGCAGCTTCCAACGCCAGAAACGGCCGACCCGTCGCAGGTTGGGCCGCTCAGTGTACTCGAGGTGTCCGATCCGAAGATCTGCATCCTAGCCCACCTAATGAGCCCACTGGAACCGATCGATCCGCTACTCGAATCGCCGCTAGCCCATCCGCTCATGAAGCAGCGGGCCGTTGCGTCCGAGCTGCTGAACGAGGTCCAGCAGGGCAACAATGCCGTGGGTGGAATGCTACTCGCCAACATGGAGCGAAGTTCCGGTAAGTATTGTACTTGTTTTTATTTAGATGCAAATGTGGTTCGAAAGGCCTTTTTTTTTGTGGTAATGCCCTTCTCACCTTCCTTCCGATGCTTTCGCCTTATTTCAGCTGAGTTTCCCTTCATCGCGTACTATGTGATAAACACTACCCAAACCGATCCCGCCATGTTCTACACGGGTGTGCGCGGTGCGTCGCTGTCCAAGTTCGAGCCGAAAAATACGCGCTACACCGCAGCCCACACGCTCGATCTGTACAGTGAGGTGGCGTCCATCTGTCGACCCCCGCTGGCACTAGCCCCGAATGAGATAGGCAGCGTGAAAAAGGGCCAAACGCCATCCACCGGATACATCATTAGTGTCTACAAGGTATGTCGATAGAAAAGGCCCTTTTACGAATTCATAATACTCCAACCACACGACCAGCAACTATCGTTAGGGTCATCGTGTTTCAAGCAGCATCAAGCAACAAACGCTTCTTTGTGATCTCTTGCAATGTGGGATGGGACGGTCAACCAAAATCCTCAGGCCACGAACAGGTCTGAAGCAAGGGTTGCCAGCACTAGATTTAGAATTGAATTACAGACCAATCACGTCCGGTCATCACGTTCCGGTTAGGGATGACTTTCGAAGGGCTAATGGATTCATCTCTATCTTCACTGACAATGGGAAGGATAATAACCCTTTATTGTTGGGAACGGAATGCAGTTGGGCCGAAGTTCTTTCATTCTTGGAATTATTAGGAAACTCTTTACGGCCTTCGCAGCTTTTGAAAGTTGGGTCTTTAAAGTAAAGAAAAAAATACTTATACGATACGATTCCAAATCATGAAACATAACACATAAGTAAACAATAAACGAGAAACACAATAAAATATTTAATATATTTTATAACTCATCTCTGTTGCAGAGTAGAAAATCTTGGTGTGAACACACTAAGAAACACAATTTATTTTATATTCTTAACCCCTAAATTAAACATTTCCATTACCTTGCTTTATCTTAAAAAAAAGGCAAAATAAAGACTATCACAACGATAGTAAACCAAAACTCCAAACTTTCTTGATCCCTTACCCTTGGCGTAAATGTTCCATCTAAAAGTAAAAGTTACAACATTTTACATCAGCTGGAACAATTTGCACACAAAATTAATAACCACCATTCATGACCACTCATCATAACGTCGTAAAACCGATCCCGATTATGGTCCATTTTAGCGTTCCATTTATTTATTTATTTTTTTTTCGACACCACAAGTGTCCAGTGCTTCCCTACCAAAAAGCTTTCACACTTCACCAAGGTGATAAATGAATGTTGACGTTCGGTTCACTGCTGCGTCGCATTTAGTAACCACCGGGCGGGAAACAAAACTGCCCGAGGTGTTGTTTGCCCAAACGAGGAACAGATTTTCAATGTTATCTTCCTTTTTTTTTTGTCCGATAAGTGTTTGCGTGCCTCGACGCACCTCGACAACAAGATACGCTGGCCTAGGTTTTACTACTTTTCTCGCGCAACTTTGGGGCGAATAAAAATTCAAACTCTTTCTGAAGCTCCTACAAGTTTGCTGGATGGTTTGGAAAGCAAAACCAAGGTGTCGTAAATAAAGGTTCCTAAATTGAACCATCAATATCGATGCAGTAAAAGTTTTGCAAACGTGCTTAAGAAATTGCGGATCGTAAAGAAAACCAATCCATTAAACCTTTTTGCATAAATTGTACAGTATTCGATAAGCATTTACCTTAAGGGTTTCAATTCAAAAGCAATAATAATTTATGAATTTTTAAAGACAAATCTATCGGAATACGGTTGCCCTAGTGCACTAGGATTTTTTTTTAAATATGTACCATCATTATTTAAGGTTTTGTTTGTTTGAAACCATTGTTTTGTTTTGTTTTAGAGTTACATGTATTTACTATTCTCCTTTTGACTTATCAATCTCCTTAACATATTGAAGTTTAAATGATAACCATAACGTTCTACGACCGAAGGAATGTGACATTAACTGGTTTGATGAATATTTTTAATTTATCGTAAATTTACGTTTCGATTTTCCTATCAAATGATCCTGTACATAACACTCCGTATAGAGTATTCATGATTCTCTGCACGAAAGTCAAAATAAACTGTTAAAATGTTTTATGGATTTTATTATTTACACCTTACAAAATAACTGCTGATCATTACGTCCATTCAGTAGTACTTTATTATCACTCTAGTATACCCTGCAAAAGAAATAAAGCCTAGTAGCTGTGAGTATCTCGTTAAAGCATACCGCGTACCACTGACGGAGCTAAACCATTAATGGGGCGGGGACCGAGTAATAAACGCATGCACCAACAATGGCCTCAAGGCAAAAATAATAACTACTTCAGCAGCGGTAGCAAGCAAACCACAGCACCGGCTCAGCAAACAATCAATAGACCTTTCACCGGCATATGAGGTGCCAGTAACCGTGTGCATAAACTTTCTCCCACAGTCATCAAAAGTCGGTAAATCACGGTAAACTATAAACAGTCCGCCCCAGTCCCATTCTCGTGCTGCTTCTGCCGAATTTTATCCCAAACTTGCCCCCGCACTCACTCACACACACACGATCGTACCGAGGGTTACACAGAGTTAGCAACGGCACAGAAGGGATAAACTGTGCTTGGTGGCCGCAAATAACTCACTCTTCATCAGCTGCCAAAGTGGGTGCTTTACCGCCGCTGATCAGATTAAATAAACGATCCAACCGGGCAAAACTTTTGCTGCTCGTTGTGGAAAATTGACACGAGCGAATGGAATGAACATTACACGGTGCGCACACCGTTTGGCCACTTTGGTCTGGCAGTATTTTTGTTTTGCAAAAATTCAATTAACACAAATAAACGGTGCGCGCTGAGCGTCTGGTCGGTTGGCCGGAGCAGGCGGTTGGGGAGCCAGCGAGAAAGCGCTGAGAAAATGGCCACTAAACTTCCACCATTCATTTTTCTTGTGCTTCTTTTTCACTTTTTTCCCCCCTTTTCCTTCCCTTTTGCTCATCATTGCAGGTGTACGAAGGTGATGATGGAGAACGTTTCGAGCGGAACTGGCTCTACTGGACCGGTGCCAGGATGATTTACAGGTACGAATGAATGCAAAGCCGGGCCGGGGGATTTCTACTGCTTTCGCTCACTCGCTAAATGTTGAGATAGGACAATTTGCTTGGGAATCATCTAAATAAAAGCATTCCAAGTGAAGTGGCACGATTGTGAACTGTTTGTTCCCACAAAGTTGTTTATTTATTATTTGAACCGTACGACAGGTATTTACAAATTGTGATATTGTCTTGGGAAGACAATCTTGCGTTGTAGTCTGTGTAAAGCATTTAGCAATATCAATTTTAAATCCACATGTTTCACGTCTAACGGTATTAGCATCATTCTTGTTTTATCCTTCCTAAAGATATCATGATTCTGAATGGTATAGGCCAATTTAATTTGTGCTTCAATAATGTTTTTTTCCAAGCATTAAGTCATATGAATCTTCGATTAACAATCATTTGAATTCGATCATGATTCAATGTTCATTGGTTCAAATTTGTTTAAATCTAATATATATATATTAGGTGTATTAATGTGTTCGTGCGGTTTTGGTATTAATGCTCCCATTTATTTATTACATATTTATTGAATCTGGCAACACTGCCAATTTGAAGTGTCATTATTGGGCTACAATATCCACTATCTGTCATTTTGATAAATAGTAAATAACATAGTATCTGC